>JACXII010000062.1:0-142500 GCA_014737395.1 Bombus waltoni | reverse complement strand
CTGATGAATTTTTTAAACGACAATACTATTTCATAACATCGAACGTTCACGGATGCCAATTTCGTTAATTTATCTAGATGAAAAATCAATTTTAATTTCAATACGTCATACATTTCCACGATATCGCATAAGCGCGATAATACCCAAGAATAAAATTATTCAGTTCGTCTCTTTATTTATCATTTGGCGGTTAAATGACATCCTGTCGGAGATAAGCAAGTGTCCTGTTACTTTCGCGCGCTAGTGTATTTTCAGCGAACAAACTTACCAAGGTTCTTACTGTTCGCTTCGCTTCGTAGGTTTTCTATCGCAGTTCTCATCGCGCAAACCGCATTAATCGACCCGTTACGTTAATTCGATGCCTGAAATAAACGCGCGACGATAAGGAGCGCCAACCAACATCCGAAGTAAATCGACGACGAAGGATGATTTCCCGATAAAATTAAAAGCGTAAAATCCTACAGGGACAAGCGTAGCTTTTCCTTCCGCGCTGAAGAAATCTTCTTCCGTCGATTCTTCTCTTCTTCCCTCTAAAGCAGCGATTTTCAACTTGTTCCGTCTCACGGCACACATAAACTGACATAACTTACACAAGAAATGTATTACGTTTGATCGAAGACGGGACACTCGCGTCTATCTGTGATTCCTCTGCGCGTCGTCATTTTCTAATTCGATAATCTAACGGAAGAAGAGGTCAGCGCCACTGAATAAATACC
Organism: Bombus waltoni; assembly: GCA_014737395.1. Classification (NCBI taxonomy): domain Eukaryota; kingdom Metazoa; phylum Arthropoda; class Insecta; order Hymenoptera; family Apidae; genus Bombus; species Bombus waltoni. The sequence goes on along the minus strand of JACXII010000062.1, from coordinate 141,784 downwards.
AAATACACTTGTACCTATTCGTTGTACGTATCGTATTGTGCTTTAACGACTACTTGGTTGACCGCAGTTGGTGCATGTCTTAAAAAGTTTCGCTGCACACTCGTTGGGAATCGTTGTTCTAAAGAATTGCCGCTACTTGTAATTGCAAATTGTTCTGCATACGTTCCGATATCCTTACGATCGACTCGATGCTGTTAGAACTTTCGTGCCCGGTGATGGTGGTACAACGTAATAAGTAGAACGGGTTGGTCCGTTCGATCGTAACTCTTTACATACGTCGCGGCGATGCGGTTGTGCAACCGGAGGTGCACCACTGCGTTGCTAGAAGGTCGTAGGTGCTCTCAGGTAGGTTAGTCGCCCAACAGGTTTTCATCGTGACCAATGATCACCTGGAAGTAGCGTGGAAAGTCCTCCGTTCGCCGTTGGACGATACGCGAGAATGTCTTCCGGAAAAGACGCCCTCGCATACAATTTGCACTCGTTTCTTACTTGAGTGGTTAACACGTGTGTGTAAACCTTTAGCAAAGGTTTACGATGAATTCGAATCAGCGTTCGTCCAGGCATTTCTCTGCCCTTCAGGACATGCTGGATTCTGATTAACGCGATTAAAAGTTGCTTAAACTGTGCATCATTTATAATATCAAGACGGAGGTTTATCATCCAAGAGTAATCTAGAGAAACATATAGTGGCGGATAAAAGATGCTTCGAAAATAAAGAGTACAAAGACACGTCATAATTTTGCAAACTGAATTTCTATTTAATAAGAGCAATGTTTTAGTTCGTTAGTTTTAGAAGCAAATTTTTAATTACTTGAAACTTACTAAAATTCATAGTACATCAATTTTTAATTTCCTTCTATCCGCCGCTGTATTCCACTAAAAAGTTTCCTGTGTTGTACGGTGTTCTTTGGCACTTTCACTGAGCGCGCGTGTATGTATGTGTGTGTGTGTGTGTGTGTATATGTTTTGCCGATAGAAGTGGAACAGACAATGATAGTTTTCCGGATCACGGTTGTCGATTAAGGTTGTGCAATTGCGGCTGCAAACTGCCGCAGAAAGGTCGAAGGTGCTTTGGGCTGTATAGTCGACTGACGGGTTTCTAGCACGGTGATTTCCACAAGAGTAACGTTACTACGTTTTCACCGTGACAAAACGATGGTTGCTTCTTTCAACGTGCGAACAATTCGAAATTAAAATACCGTTGGGAATTTTAATGCACGTATACGCAATAACATATTTCTAAACATTAAAAAATACGAACAACGGACTCATAAAGGCAGATTGACAGAATATTAAAATTCTGTTTTAATAATAAATGGATATTGCTAGTTCCGATATAGCCAAGAGCCATTGTCTGGTTATTCACTGCATCGGAATAGATCAAATCCAATAGGTTAGAATTCAAGTAGATTGATGTATTAGTATTCGAGAGTAGCCAAGCGCGAAGTAAGATCTATACCTGTATCCCGCACAATTCCACCTCACGTACACAGGTGTACGCAGGGTGTTAGACGGATCTATAATACCTTAAAGGTTTCCAACGCTTATCACGAAGCGTGAAAAAGAACCATTTAATCTCTATGTTAGCCAATATCAGCGATATACGTAGTTATGAACTGTAACAATGAATATATCAGACAATATGGAACGAACCAAGAATATGAAAAATAGACACGTCGAATGACTCGTTGCGCGCATAGAGTGCAAAACGTTGCACACGTGCTTAACCGCCTACAATTTAAATTTTCTTCGTCGCACGATTCTTTCCTTTTTTTTTTTTTTTTAATTGAACGACCTCTCAACGAACTAATCGAGTTCTTTGCACTCCTCGGTAAACACCACGAGCTCTTCCAGTCTTAGAACCTTATTTTCCAACACTTGGAACGTGTTTCCACGACGATGTATCTCGAAAGTTAGATACACATCGGGTATCGATCGACAGAAATTTCAAAACTATCCGCTCGGCACGAGGCACGATCTTACGAGATCAAGCGACGTCTCGTCGATGTGGAAACCGGTTCGCGTAGATCCCACCGCTTCGCGGTAAGCTTCTTTTATAAATGACTAGACATAAAGCAGACGCGAAAGGGCTATACCGTCCAATTAAGTGCGTCGATACTTGCTCCGTTAACCAATTACGTTAAGTTACGAGAAACTGCCGAGTCTGAATATGTATTAGGAGGCTTATTTATCGACGACCATTCGTTTCGTCACTTCGCTTTGTATTAATAGCAGCTTCTAAGCTCGTCCTGAATTCATAAGCCCGGAATGAACACGCGAAGTAAATAACGACGATCATAATTCTCGTTTTGATGGAGGAATTTCGTGGAGAAGGCGACTACAAGATTGTATTTAATTAACCGAAACGTGTACAGAAATCTTCTCTTTAAACTTTCCTTCAATGCGCTATCAATTGAGGTTAGGTTCATGAATAATTGATCTATAGATTGACGACTATGGAGGATCGTGTTGCAGTACATTGACTCGTACAGTGGCGGTTTTAACTCCAACAAATTTACGGTACGCAACGTTTAACGAAACGGTGAGCTTCGTTCCGCGAAACAACACCTACACCAGGATACTACAACAGATACGCCAAGATTTATACAAATAAAAAAGTTTACGCGGATGAACTTAATTCGATAAAATATTCCAAAGAGATACAGTCACGTGTCAATTGTTCTTTCTTTTTTCTTTGAATTTTACTCTGCGTTTTACAATTTGTTCAACGGGACATTTGGTAAATTTGTATAACTTTGTTGCTAAACAACACGTGGACGGTTACGCCCAGCGAGATACCACCTTCAAGTTTGTCTATTTTATTTCTTTAGCGAGGTCAATGGGATGTCTTTTTCTTAGTCTTCTTTCTTATATGGGTTTTGCTCGTTTCAGCAGCCAGCTGGTTTGGATGTGTCGCCATTCTTTCCTTGTACTTATAGAAAAATGTAGGGAAACGATAGAAATATCTTAGTAACAGGGAAATTAATTACTAATTTAAACGTAGCTTTACATTACTAGAAAGCAAAAGCTTGATTTACTCGGTTTACAATTTTTCTGCTATGGATCCCTTTGCCAGGGATCTCGCTGTGAACGAGTATAAAACTCCGATAGAGAGTAGAAGGTGTTATTTGCGTTTACGATGTGGACAATGTTGGACGAGAGGTTGCATAGAACGTATCCACGGCGTGACAGACTCTCGGACAATGTCGTAGTTCGGCAGGGAACGCGGCGAATCCAAAGGATCGTATAGATTGTGGCCGCACACCGAGGGCGGGCGAATGCAATTAAGGATTACGCGGCCGGGCGTAATCGTTCGAACAATGCCGGACTTTTACTCCTGATATTATCACGCCATTGTACCATTGTATCCTGCGCGATACTATATCGAGAGATAAAGGTAAAGGTTGAATAAAATCGAAGGAGAGGAGTAGGGACGATGGTTGGAGCAGTTGTATAAAGCGATCCCCATGGCTTACCCATTAATATATCAAAAACTGATTTACATCAAAGATGGATCACGTCTACGTTTACGTAAACGTATATCGCGCGTATATTACATAAACCATATACATAAATCGTAGAGATTTTATTCGAATAATCTTTAGTTTGGAACAAGCTATATTTGCTACGAAACTTTCTATATAACCGTACAATTCTCGTTATTTATGATTTCTCGTTAAAATAATATTCCAATAGTAGGAATTTGGTTTGTCTTGCAGCGATACGAAGTCAATTCCGCAAAATGAGATTCTTGCTAACCACTGCGCTTCGTGCGACGGTGCTCGGTGCGCTTAGAAAATAGAAGTTCGATCAAAGCTGCATAGAGCGGTCGTTGAACAATTTCTCTTTTCACTTCTCAGTGTCGCGTCGATAGAACACGACCTCTTTAAGCAGAAACTGCCAGCAGACGCTAATAGATCAGCTTTCCATGCCGCGTCATTTGTAACTCGAGTCTTACAGAGCAACGATTACTGCGCGAATTCTAGGCCATTCGATGGTTCTCTAAGACGCATCCTGCCTCGTTGATGTTTCTCTCGCGGCGAATCAAACTCCTACAGCAACCTTCGCGAATAAAAGAAGCTTCGATTTATTGCACGATGATTCTTCTGACATCGACACTTTACACGACGCCTCTTGCGTCACCATAAATTAACGTCGGCGAATATTTTCAGTGGTATATTAGAATGGATCAAAACTATTGTAACCGGCTGGCAACGACTGTTGTACAAACTGCTATCGAATCGAGGGAGCGAGAGGTGGAAGATAGAGAAGTGACTGTGTACGGTATGAGAGAAGGAGGCGAGCAGACAAGTGTGTGTGTGTGTGTGTGTGTGTGAGAGAGAGAGAGAGAGAGAGGACTCGAAAGAGAAGGGTATATCCCTTTCTCGAGTGATAGTAAAGTCTAGTTGCTCCAGGGCACTTAGTTGGTTGCGTAATTCTGCCAGAGCATTCCACTGGTCCACTGTTAGCAATCTGTCTGACTATCCGGATCACGACTGACCGATTGGCAAACACGATAGACACCGGTTATTCGCTTTGTCCCCTGGGTCTTTTGAAGATCCCGCTGTTTAAAGTACCTGGCTCAGCCGGAGTCAATAAAAGTGGATAGGAAACGTGAAACACTTTTCTGCTGCAAATACTCTGCTTATAAAAAATTTGGATACATCTGTTACGTCTTTGCTTTTTTTTTCACTTAAATGCAAATTCATAATTTTGCATTACACATACACACACACACACAGACAAACACATGGTTTTACTTTTCACGCTGTGCAAATATTTGTGCAACTTTTCTTCGGCCGCGGTTAAGCAATTTTGGTAGACGTTATTAATTTATGAGAACGTGAAATCTTTAGCATTGCCGATGTTATGTCGTAATACTGTCGTAATTGATTACCTACAGCCGAGTAGCTGTATTTTTGCCGGAGAAGATTATACAACTATTTTTATAATATAACCATCGGTCGTTTATGACATTTTACGAACTAAATTCCGACAGGCTAGCCGAAGCAACTTCGTAAAAAGACGGAATTTTTATTTCTCGCTTATATATACGGATAAACGCGCGGACATTCTGGCCTTGAATGTATTCGACGGTCTGTTTTCAATGAATGTAAATAGCGAAACGAAATCATGAATTTATCCATGGTACAGGGGTTAAAAAAAAACCCGTGAATTCCTTCAAACGGAAAAAAGTCTGCAAAATTTGAAAATCGAGCTGCACCGAAACCATCATGATACCTCTTTTGAATTACACACGGTGTAGTGCGTTCCAAATGCGAATGAACACGCGAATCGAAAGCGATATTTATTTTTCAAACCGGAATCCATATCAATGTACAGAGGTTTGTATAAAAAAAAAAGAAAAAAAATAGTAACCCTCGTCCGATTGAATGGTCCCTTGTTACCATTTAATACCTTTTATTCTCGTGTTTTTCATTGGATCGAATATTGTATTCTTCGTGTTCGCTATGTGTGACAATGTAGTTAACCATCGCGCCAAGAGTTCTAAAGATCCCACGTACCGCCGATTTCAAGAGACTCGAGAAATTTCTCAGGATTCTGGTCTTTGGATCATCTTGCACTCGCAAGTATTCCAGCTCTGAGATCATTAGAAGATCAAGACTAGACTGGGACCAAGGAGGACTTGAGATCAAGGAGAGTCTAGGATCTCAGGAAATTTGGGGACCGAGAAAACTCGAGGAATAAGAGACGTCTAGAGCTAAAGGAAGCCTGGTACCAAGAGAAGCCAGGTCGTAAGGGGATTTTGGGACTAAGAACGCGTCTAGAATCGTGACAATCCTAGGAGCGAGACTCCAAGACATAGGACGTTCTGAAATCAAGTTGACTCTAAGCCTGAGGGATTTCCTTGTACGGTTAAATTCCTACGTACGCTATCGCTGAAACGTATCTGGAATTTGGACATTTGCTCGTTTTTGCTACAATGCAATTTAAATCGTAATTTAATTAGAAAAGTGTAGACGAAGAATTTTGTCAAGATCGTTGCCAAAGTCGTGTTCAACGTATAAGATACTACCACGAGCTAAAATTTCTTTCCGGTACGACGGTGGGATTCAATTTGGAATTATCATCAACTCGAAGGTTCCATATGCTGTCAAATTTACGAATTTCCCAACTACTCCAAGAATCCTTAAACCTTCCTACACGTAACTATACGTAAGAAGATATCCGAACGAAATAATTCAAATTGCAAGGAGTTAACCTACCCGTGTTATCGGATATTAATTATATCTTAGAAGTCACGTAAGCACAAGGTTCTTTACGCGAGTCTAGCCGCACTTTCTTGCCAAATTTCTCACTCGACGGCGTTCCCACGTCAATTCCTGCGTCTGTTCACGCGCCACTGATAATTACACCAGCACGATTCCTCCTTCTTGTTTCCTTCCGCGGATCGACCCTTCCGCAGAGACCGTGAACGAGGGTGAAAGCTAGGACGGAGGAACACGAGGCCGCCGTAGGACCCCACCATCTGATTTCGTGCTCGTTTTGATGCCCACTCGGACTAATTAACCGGCCAGCTCCGCGTCCCGAAAGAACTTGGCGATAATTAGCGGGCAGTTTGAAATTTGCGCGGTCAGCGAGCGAATTCAAGTGCGAAACTCTGCGTACAGCTCGGTACCGCGATGTTTCCCACTCGAGCATTCGTTAATCTGCTTATTGCAACGTTGCGCCTCGTATTAAAAGTCTGCTGGATGACAGGGTGGGTTCATTGATACGACGAGGGTGCGGAAAATCGAGTTTCAGGAACTGACGATCGCTGTGAAAGTTTGTGAATTGTTTCGAAATTCGAGGAAATGCAAACGAAGCTTGAACTGCTCTTTAATTAGGAGCCAGAATATAGAATATCATCATGGAGACACGGTTCTTTCGACAAGCTCGGACGATCGATTCTCTACGACCGTTCAACTCTTGATCGGTTGCTACACCGCAGTTTCTTCTTTCTTTATCTCTTTTTCTGCCCGCATGTACATGGTAATGTACCATTTCTCTTTGTTTATATTGTAAATACACAAAGCTAAATAGAAAAATAAATAAATATCCGACTACGTATCTTTTCTGTTTTGTAGCGATACGTTCAAAATGCATTTTCAGTGGTTTCGCCAATCTAATATTTTTCTTCTACCGAATTTTGTAATGGATGTTGAAATACGTTCAACTATGCTGAAATTATGCTGTCGGAGTAAACGTGAGTTACGAAATGGCATCGCTTATTCTCCGGTACTAATGGAATCGTTTCTCTTGAATCGCTATTTCATTTTTCGAGATATAAACTCTCCAACTATTCTGCCATTAATGGAATCGTATTTCTTGAATGGCAATCTCATTTTTGGAACTATTAACTCTTCCACTAGTAAGAAGAGATTCTAGTACGTGGAGACACCTTATTTTACTTCGTGAAATGTTCCGAGCGTCTAACGTGGAAGTTCTTACACGGAAACAAAGTAACTGGCTGGAGGTTGGAGCAACGTTTCTCAAGAACCGCGGTCTCGCCGCAATTTATCTCGACGACTTAAAACTGTCATGTATTTTGCATTTGTTCTTCGCGTGGAAATGTAATTCCTCGAAGGCCATGCAACGAAACGTCTGCCTTTTCGTATTACCCCTCGCCCTCTTAGCGAGAATTTATATCACCTGACCAACTGGAAGCGCTTCTTTGCCCGTGGTAACGTCTTATTTAACGCCATTCCGTCCTTTTTGCTCGAAATTTTCACCAGAGAACCCCATTAAACAGAGGAAAATTGTGAAAAACGTAGCATATTTTTCGCTGGCAATAAAAGCCTGCGAGCTTAAAAGTATGGTTTCCTCAGGGCATAAAATGCGAGCAAGCTGGAATCCTTTTTTTTTTCCTTTGGCAGATGAAAAATATCGTGTTTCATGCTATATCCAGTATTATCTGCTGCGTTACATTCTCAGGAAAATATCTTGAAATTATTTCTACACCGAATGTACTTAGATACAATTTCATTTGATACTTCTCCCTTTTAATAACCGGCGGGATTTTCTCTAGCAACGAACAAAATGTGGTTGTTCAAGGACATTCATATTCGCGTAATAAACGTGATAATTAAAGAAATGCGACCGAAACCTACTGTTGCTAGAATCTTACTCTCGTGTCCCTTTAATAGAATTCCCAGTGTTATATAGATCTCGAATTGGATTGCATTTTCCTATTACCGTCAACCACCAGTCATTTTGAAACTCGCGTAACAGCTGTTATCCGTTTATCGCAAGATTTTTCTCGCGTCACGTAACGTCTGTTCATGTAAACGCAGCCTAACTCAATGTTAAGGGGTGTAGCAACCCCTCTGACGTTCCTTCATTCGTTTATGATATTAATTACCAAGTTGCTACCCTGTTAACGAACTTTCGCAACGTCACCAACTTCCGAAAGCGTAAGGCCAACGGCTGCCACGTACTTTCGACGCGAATCGACGAATTAAGAAAAGTGAATAAGCACACTGATTCGATTAATCATGCTCCCTTCCCCTAATTCCCCGCGTAGGTTTTTCGTAGAAAGCAACTTTTTATCCCAACAAACTGGATGAACGCGTCAGCTAGGGGCTAAGATTTAAGAATGGTAAATCGAGGAAGAAAAAGGTTCAAGATCGAGTTCTATCGTTACTGTAAAGGAGTATTTCAATGTCACGTACGCTTGTCACTGTTCCGTTTAATATTTCGCGAGTGAAATCTTGGCCCCGACTCAATACCTCTATAGTTTCGTTAAAGAAGAATGCGAAGGAGAAAAGAAAAAAAAAAAAGAAACTAGAGACATACTTTTAAGCGGTCGATTTGCACGCGCAGAAAATTTAATGCAAATGTCTGGCGTTACCATTGCACGAAAGAATTTGTTGCCACGATTGCAACGTCCATGGCAACGTGCACGTTGCATACATGGAAAACATAGGTACGGCTTTCTCTGGCATTCTGGCGATTCGCCAAATTAATATTGAGTGGCCGAGCGAAACACAGGACTCTGAAACATTAGATTTCACGTGCGATGCGCATGATACGGCGCACACGTATCCCTACATATCTACGAGCAAAAACAATGGCGTTCTACTTTTCTCTGTGACAAAGAAAAGATCCTTTAGAAAATCCTTTAGATCGTAATCATTCCCTTTGTCCATCATCGTACGGCATCTAAAAAACGAAACTAATTTTTCAAAAAGATAATTCTTCTTCGAGCAATAGTAGCAGGTAACGTCCTAGTTTGCCTGCGAGGAGAAGAACGTCAAAGCCTTAGGGAACCTCTCTTTGAACCATTATAATTATTTCCCTTATCCGGCACATCCATGTTACAGTCTGTGGGAAAAATTGCAGCGATTCTTAACAATCGATCGAATTTAGAAAGGGAGGAGAAAGAGGATCTCTTTGTGCAAGGTTATGCCACACATGAGACATACGGTCTCATCAAAGTTGGAAAGCAAGGACGATGGTACATTACAGTCTTCCTTTGAATAAAGAGTAGCGAAAGGGATATCGCAAAAAGTTCGGCTGGCTGGCCGGGACACATGCTGCTTTCAGAGCTTTTTCCCGCGTCTTTGTAGAGGAGCGGTACGGGAGAAGCGAACGAATGGACGAAAAAGAATGCAACAGATAGACACGTAGAAACAACAATCCCTTCTCTCTTCAAGGATGCTGAGGCTACGGCGAGATTTCTTCCATTTGCGAGTCGTTTTTTCGTATCTCCCTTCTACTCCTTCTATAAACGCGTACATCCTCTTTCGTAGCTTTCAATAGCTCTCAATCCCTCGTTCGAGACACGGGATAAAACAGAAGAAACCGCGTGGAAAGGACACGTACAACGTACACGCGTACTGTACATTTTGTGTTTCCTCCTTTCACTTTGTTCTTCTTCTTCGTTTTGGACCACGCTGGGTCCGGAAAACGGGCGTTTACGTAAAATATTTTCAACAACAGTTTTGCTATTCCTCTCCGTTTCCTGTCGGTCTTCCCGTCACGCGAATCACATTTTATGCAAACCATGCAGCACTGTTTCAAATACGCTTGTTTTACAGTTCGAGGTGAAGACCAGAGGGAAGCAGACGTAACGAGAACATTCTCGCAAAGCTCTTCCCTTCCAACGTATTATTCATCCTTTTGTAATGTATTATTCGGCAAAAGCGAGATATTTCTTTAATCTTTTTAATAAGATTCATCGAATCGTGGCTTCGACTGCTTCCCGATTTTGAAAGATACCTGTTTGACATATCTTTTATCGCACGAACGAGAAATTTTATAAAGCTGCGAGCACGAAGCTCCTTGCACGAACAAATTCACAGAATTCCTAGCTACTTCCATCAAAGAAGTTCCACAGTCGAATAGAGGGATCGCGAGTCGTACTTCTTTTGCTTAGCAGTACGATAAAATATATCAATCCACGCGTTCCATCGAACCCTTTTCTCGTTCCGAATTACTCTTACTAATTTTATAGTCCGCCCCCTTTTATCTTCCTACAAATAATTTCAAATCGAGCGGCTTTCGTTCGACCAAGTCCTTCGAAATTCTTCGTTAACTCGTCATTAACTCGCGTAGACCGAAGAAAATTCTCAGGCAATAATTAATCGCACGTTCCGCCAACCAACTTCTCCGTCCTTTGTTCTCTTAATTTCGATCGGTCACGCGTTATTAAATCAAATACACGCGGTAGAGGCGGTTTCGCGGCGAGTTAAGATCGCATCCACGCAACTTGCAGCGCACGAAGAGAGTCTAGAGTAAACTTCATAAATATGAACGATCTTCGACGTGACGCGGCTCGTCGCGTCGGCTGAAATAGAAATGGAGCGGCGTCTTCTTCCTGTTAACTGAATTTAATTAAAACTTGCGGCCGGGTTCGCGAGTCCCGCCGTGGAGCCGTCTAATCCGATAGAAATGTCTCGGTTGTTCGGCGGCTAACCATCAACCGACATGGGACAATCAGTTGTCGTCGAGACGCGAGGTCCGACAAACAATTCCACGCAGCTTGCGTATATATTCATGTCATGTAAATTGGGCAAGCGATCGTTGGGTGACTACGAGCTCGTCTGAACTTGGGGCTCTTTCGTTTCTCCACTGCATAATTAGTTTTCGGTTCACATCTCCCGCAAACAGTCGGTTTTCGGCCTTTTTGGCATCCATTGCCAATAGCCTTTCCATTTATTACGTTGCTTTCGAATTTTCCGGATATATCACAGTGCTCGAAATTCCCATAAAGCATTTCTTGCTAAAATCTAATAATTATTCCAATCTGGTAACGAGTTTGTGCGTTATAACATTTTAGGAAAACTGGCAAAGAAACGCAGATGTGGAAATGGTTTCAACACCGTTCGAGGAAGGAATTGGGAAGACGATAGTTTTATTTATCAACGCAATAACACACTCGAGACAAACAAAACGGTGGCTGCGTCGAAAAAATATCAATGTTTTAATATGGCCAGCCTCTGTTCCTCGGATTTCAATCCCATGGAATATCTTCGGGGCACAAGAGCGGGAAAAGCTTATGTCGATCGCAGACAGTGTTATTCCATCAGCGAATCATCAAACGCAGTTTTGCAATTTTGATAAATTCCTATCGTTTTTCGACTGCATAATTTTATTCAGCCGAAGAACCGTAAAAAGAGAAAAAACAGTTCATTTTGCAGCCCCTTCACATCTATTACGATCTTTTTCACGTTGTATTTCCATTCGTTACGACGTTCATAAATTTTCATAGCACTAGCTCATGATTTCGTCGGACTCGATAAGGATGATTAATTGAAATACGCATTGTAGGCTATAGCGTTAAAAAATTATGTTTCGGGATAAGGATTAAAATGTCAGCTGCCGGAACAATAGATAGGCGGTATTTGATTATCGGATATTAAAGGCGTAATCCATCGTTTATGGCTTTATCAATAATTAATGGGCAAATTTGTCGGCCCAATACCTCTGTCTAATTAAGCCGGTTGCCGGAGTTGCTCAGCTAGAAATTTTATGCTCGTCCTTCGAATTCAATCCGTTTCCCACGAATATTACTAGCTTATCTGTTATTAATGAATATTGCTCAACACGATGACCAAGCTTTTTGACGAACAATCGATCACAGTAAAGCGAACATCTTATCAGACGCGTTACGAATTTATCTCGTTCACGGGAAATTTTATATTGACTTTGACCTTTAACGATTAAACGCATTAAAAAGTTTCAGAGAGATCAAACGACCTCGTTCGATGCCTAAACTTACTATCTATATAATTATTCGTAAGCCAGAGCATCGTAGAACAATAACCACATAGGCTAAAAATAGTTTTGCTTCGAGAAGTCTGTAATTCTAATTAGATAACGGTGTATAATGTAGACGTTGTTGGTATTTATGGCGAAAAGCACTTCGTGGCACGCTAAGCGCATCTAAGAATTAACACGCGTGAAAAACCAACAGTTAGTTTCTTTTCCGTGGCGGCGTTAACAAGAAATGACCTTCTGGTTTATGTAATTTCAATTTAACCATTACCTTAGATCGTATTAGTAATCTATAATTTCCTTTTCGTTCAAGTGTCAGAACCAATATGGTACTGTCCGAAGGAATGCAGGCGCGACAAGAAATTATAAACCGCACCTGTCGTCCCGTTGCTACTACATATTATACACGCACTAATTTATTGACGAGTTCAATCGCTGCAGCCTGCTCTCCCAAAAATTCGACCGGTTTAACTCGCAGCCTTTCCTCCGTACTAACGGTATATCGGCTTCTATCGCTTCTTTTTCCTTCCTCTTCCCTCTACCAATCGTTCCAACCGAGTACACGGGAAAACGTAGCATGTACGTACTTCCTTCTACTCGATGCAATCCGCTTCTTTCGTCGTCGTCTCTTCTTTTTAACACTTATTTGAAAACAATAATTGCCAACGTACTTACGAAATGTCTGCTTAATTCCTGCTCTAAATCATCAGAACAGTTCGTTACTCCAGTGCCACAACTGCTACAATTTCTCAGATAAATTGTACAAATTTAAAACGTTGAATTTCTGGCAAACTAAATTTTTCATCGAAATTTTATAGAACCTGGTGAAACAATATCTCGTAAAATATATGAATAAAAGCTCGCCCTTCTCGTTCCGCTAGTAGTAGTACATACACGTGTATTTCCCCACGTATCTTCTATTCTGATCTCTTTCCTCGTATAAATTGTATCCGTGCTATTTACAAAACACGATGTACTTTAAGCATAATAATCGAGAAAGAAACGAAAGCACGCGACGATATGCATGGAACAGTTGTCGCAGTGAAACGTTCTTTTAAACGAATATCCAAGCAATGCCAAAGCCGAGCACCGTTGCGTATATTGGCCATCGTGGAATATGTTTGCATTAAACAGTTGATGTAATAACTAATTTTATGGAAGAGCGGTGCGAAGTTTATTTAAGTTGGCGTGGATTCCAGGCAGATGTTTCAAGATCTAAACAGGATCGGGGTGTACGGTTGTGTATGTTTCTCCAAGAACTAAGTCCTACAGCTTAGTTCGAGCGTTAGACAGAGTTTAGCCGTGAAGTCCTCGGCGTTAAACGAAGTTCAACCGACGAAGCAACCGAAACCGATTGGCTGGGCTGTCAGTTAAACTCCATTTAATACAGGAACCAAAGCACGAGGAACGGTATTGGGACGAGTTAAATGTTAACATATAATTGATTCGAATCTAACGCGGAAATTTGTCGGCCCTTGGGGAATCATCCCCGCAATAGGGATGGTTTGTATCTCCATGGAATATCAAATCAATTCTTCCAAATAATCACCGGAAACGATCGATAATCCCTAATGAGTAAAATGATCGTTTGTCGATCCTTGCCTCGTCATTTCTCTTTCGTCAAATAAAATAATTTGCCTTCCAATAATCATCCTTTATCCTGCGAGGCAGTAACTTTTAATTTGATGTCCTTTGCTGCGCAAATACATTTATTTGCCATAAAACTCGTAGAACAGGTTTGAAAACGAAGTATCTCTGACATTTTTACCGAGAGAAATGATCCTTCCTCTAATTTTATTCCGCTTAATTTAAAGACAAAAAAAGAAAAAAAAGCAGAGGAAAAAAGAATCAATCAATTCACGTCTGGATCCTTTAGTCGAGCAAAATTTCACGTTGTGTCCGGTGACTGATGACTTCCGGCTATTGAGATTAAATAAAACGAAGGATCGAAATGAAAGTATGGGAGATGAAGCGGAGATGCAAGAATGCGGCGGATTCTCTCTGCGAATGGTGATCAGTCTTCAACGAAGTGTTAATCCCCGTTTTATTACGGCGCCTCCTTCAACCGTCTGCGAACGTACCATCATTCATCAAGTAATCCTTGCCCGTCTGTCAATTAATAGTAATTATACTCTTTATTACTGGAGATCGGGGGCCTGGTTAAAGGATTATTTCGTTCGCTGTTGCTTGTTTATTATTCAATTTTCACACGGACTCTTCGTCTAACTTCTCGTCTATCGACATTGGCGAATGGCCCCCTTAATTACGAACAAAACTCATCAAAGCTGCGAGTACGACTAATTTGTCGGGCTCTCTGGCTCGAAGCAAAGAAGAAACTGCACTGATTTTCTCAGTCGCATCTGGCGGAACAAGCGCCAAACTCGTCCATATAAAATGCGTCCATCAAACTGCCATGTTTTCGCTGAACGTACGCAGCCGGAAAGCTTTTCGAATACGCGAATTTTTCATGAGATCGAAGGAAAGATTTATTTAACGATAAAGTTTGAGAAACGTTACTTTCTTCGCTCTGCTTTGACGATCCAGCTTAGCGCGTCGTTCGACATGGCTGCTAAGTGGAAACTCCATAAATTTCCGCGAATGTTAGCTCGCGCTATTTTAAGATACCGCTCAAGGTTCACTAGCCTTTGTGACCCGAAGCTACTAAATTATTGGCCAACAGAGCCTCGGAGGATTTATTCCTCGTAGAAGATGAGCATGACAATCGCGTCTTAACTCGCGTGGGTCAGGAGGTCGTGCCCAAGAGACCCACATTTCTCTCTTCGCCTCTTTACCGGTTTTCTTGCCTCCTTCTTTCGCTGTCTCCTTGCATTTCACTTTATCTTATCCCCGGGCTCGTTCGATTTCCAGTTCTCCGATGCTTCCTGAGATCTATCTGGCTTATCTGGTCCCTTACGGACCGGTGTGAGATGTTGCTCCGGAAGCTTATCAAATATTCGATGCGATCGAGTGGAAAATTGACGACAGTGGCTCTTAAGTGAAATGTTATGTTGCTAACGGTGGACTATGCGATCCGAGGAATTCGAGGGAAGGAGGGAGACGCGATGTGAAAAATTTAGACGGCCGATGATGCACGTTGTAGGCTTGTAACGGAACGAATTATCGCGATATTTAGATCGCGATATTTAGATCGTGATATTTATCATGATATTTAACGAGATTAATCGAGCAACGTTATTTGGCATCTTCGTTCGCATCGCGTTTCCGAATTATTTCTAACCGTGGAATTTCTGCAGAGAACTCAAGTTCATTCGCTTGGAATTTCAATTTACTAGTCAAAGAACTTGCAATTCATTTAGACAAAGCTTGCGTAGAGAAACGCGAAGAAACTACGATCGTAAGAATCTATCGCATCTTTTCTGCTCGCTCGTCGTCTCTTCGTACTCGTAATTTTATCTCCGTCTTGTTTCGAAAATAAACGACGAATTTATTCGTTAGTCAAAGTCGAGCCTCCCATAATAAGAAAGGAGAAGCGCGTAAAATCTCGTATCTCATCCAGTTTAAAAATGCCTTTGAATCGTTTCGTCTAACGGCGGATCCGTTAATTTCTCGTCATCGGTGTCCTTTTTCCAAGCAAAATTACACGCGACTAGAGTCCATGTGTCGTTTAAAATCCCGTCGTATCCTGTCCTTTTTGGCGATCCGTTCAAAGTAACGTATACGTCGGGGTCCCGCACAGTCGCGTCCTTGTCATTATTTAATTTAATCCTCAATTGGAGTTTGCCGGGCAGAGTGGAGCTTCTGGCTGGACGATGAGAAATTTCACGAACACTCGTTCACCGAAAACCGGTGCTGTTTCATGTCGGGCCGACCGCGGATCGATGAAATTGAAGAGGATAATTAGACGCTTGGAGCTCTTTCGTTTGACCCCGCTGAATTGCAGCCAGTTTCGCTGGAATTTGTTTTCCACTGGGCAGTCGAAACCATCGTGGAAAAATCCAGGGGAAACGTTGCCACCTGCTTACGTTTACATAGAAACATAGAGTTAACAATACCGTCCGGCAGGTTTAATCGTTTCGCGTGGAAAAATAAATTGGCAATATACCGTGGACGTATTTCACACCAAGTTTCGTTTTTAGCGAATTTGACGTTGGAAATTTATCAATCTATAGTAGTTACAGAGATACTCTTCTAAATTAATAGAAAATAATTTTTCACGTGTTCGGCGCGAGTAACTTAATTTGCTCGCTTAATTTGCTTAATCACGCGACAAATATGCCAATATCCCGTTTCGATTATAACTTTGTTACACGTTCAAACAGCTTCAACGCAGATAATATACATCGATATTATACGACAAATTATTATGTCGAAGAAGTTTGATTAAATGCTATTCATTTCCCTTCGATAAGTTCCGCGAACGCTTAAAGCCAGCCCAACGTATTTATAAATGCGATTTCCATTTCGGAAAATGCAAATCCTCCGCTGACATTGCCACTACGAAGTTGTAACACCGTTTATTGCAACTTTGCGCAAGCCGGGCTGATTTAAATGTGCATAATTCAGACGGTTCGCGCCAGTTGGATATGGGTTATACATCTTTCCCTCTATTTTTCTCTTGCTTCTTCTCCCTTTCTTTCGACTCATCGGAAGCGTAAATGGAAATCACAGCGACATGCATTTTTTCCTCACGCGTTTCCTTATTCCTTATATTTATGAACGTAGCAAGGTTTCCACTCCCTCTTCCTTTTTCTCGCATCGTAGCCGTAAATGAGGGACGTCTTGTAAGATCTTTCCTTTCGCTGCTGGTCTATTCTTTGGTGCTTCGCCACGGTTGAAAGCTTTCGCGCGTTTCACAGAAATAAAATTGTTGCGACGTGAAACTTTATCATTTGGCCGCTGGAAGCAGAAGAAAGCGAAGAGACCGAGCCTGGATGCACGTGCTTGTTCGCTTTCAAATTTCGCTCTTCATCGGCTTTCGTTGTTCGAATCGCTCTTAATCAGAAAATAATTCACGCTCGACGGAGCTTAAAATCGCATCGTGCTCGACGAAAATTAACCTGCTCGTTATGATAATTAACGATTCGTTTCTCCAAAGTCGTAAGGATGGTCGGTCAAACGTTTATTCGCACTGTGGCGCCCAGTATCTCGACGAAATTAATCAAAGCAACAACTGTGACTATCGCGATTCTATCTATCAATTTCACGACAGTTTCCAATTTCTTAGAAATATTCCTAGACACGCGCTTACGTAGTTTGCGCGAAATATATATATATATATATATATATATATATATATATATATATATATATATATATATCGACACCTAGTATCGTAAAAGTGATGAGAATAATCCGTAGCATTTCTCTGCTTAGGCGGCCGTAGGTTGAGGACTGTACGTTGCAAGCAAATGTATTTCACTCAGGTTTCTAGCACGCCTGCGACTACGATCTGTATCTGGACGAGCGAAATCCCTCTGTTAAACGGAGTTTACGACGGAAGAACGAAGTTATACCGAGAAATTTATTCGACGCGGCGTCGCGGCAAATCGAGCATCGAGCATCGAGACTCGGCAGATTTCTCCTGCGTATCTCCGATTTCAAACGTAATTGAAATTCGTTCGTTTCGGCTTTAACCCGTATCGCTTCTTTTTTCCAACTCGCCTTAAATTCTTGCAAATGACTTGTCGATTTAGATTCCAGCGAAATAGTTGACGTAACACGTTTTCGATGGTATCGTTTCACCTTCTTCGGCAACGCCAACGGGAAACCGAAATTATCTAAAAGCTTTGTATATGGAATAGACGTCACGGTAAAATCGGTTATCAGAGTTCTACCTTCTCTTCCTTCGACTTCCTATATATTTTAGGAAGATCTTTATTACCGTTCCGTTTAACTGGAAAGTTTGCTAATAAGCTGTATAAATAGGAAGTTACGTAACAAATCGAAGCGAATGTTTCAACGTAAACACACTTTGTGCCACGCTGTATATCACGCTCGACTCGTTAGCTGCGTAAAAGTGACAATACTTGATAAGGTAAGTAGCTTTCAATTTGCATAATCTTCCAAACTGGTTAGTCATTTGCGCGGCGTCCTAGTTAATAAACCAAGCATCGGAGAGATTGTTTCCTCGATCGTTTCTGAATATCCACGAAACTGGATTGACGCGAAAAATCGAAAGAACCGTGACCATGTCGCAAAAAAATTACGCAAAAAGCGAGAGAAAGAGTTGTGGAATCAGCCAAGAGACGTTCTGCAAAGAGCCGAGGGAAACTTTTACCGCGAATAAGGGAAACGTTTGTAATGCTTTGGAGGTAGCCAAGTTGAATGGAACGGTATTAATGGTTGAGCGGTCACAGGATTAAATCCGCGATCCTGTCGATCACAGGTGGAGTTAATCCCGAAAAGTTCTTTTAACAGCATGTAACTCATTCCCGGTTTATTGAGAAATCCCGAAGTTACAAAGGCGTGTGGCCAACTCGTATCTATCATCGCTATTATACCGGTGGAATCCGTGGCGGACGCACACACGCCAAAAATTACATTCGTTACAACTCCTGTGCTGACAGATCATACGTTCCGAGCTCGAGCATTACTTACCAGAGCGAGGCACGGGAAATCTGAAATTCAGATCAGTCGATGGCGTTCCCAGATAGTCAGGATGAATTCACGGATAGACAAACAGAGAATCGAAGAGCTGGCGGGGAAACAGAGAAAGAGAGAGGGAGAGAGAGTGAGGGAGGGAGCGAGAGGAGGCGAGGTTGAACACGTTGAGAGGGAAACGGGTAGATGTATCAGCGATTCGTATGCTCAGGGTCGGTTTAACGATATTTTGCTTCCCTTGAAGCTGAAAAGTTGTAAAGGGAAGGCAGAGAATTTGAACAAACGCGAATGGAAAAACGATGAATAAAACGGAAACTATACGTTACATAGATTTTGTAAAATTGATACGTATCTTCTTGCGAAGGTAGCCTGAACGATTCCGTAGAGATTTCCGTTCCAGGAATGTTTCAACTTTCTCCGTTGAAATGGATACGCGATTACTGGAAATTTCACAAATGTTAAATCCCATTTTAACATAGCATCTCGCAGTTGTAGGAAAATTGTATTTCGTAGAGAACTGTTGCCAGGCTATCTCGCGTGAAAGTAAAGCGCCCTTCTAATACCGTGAAACCGTCGGCTGCTCATTCAGACGTTACCAAGTTTCGAAACTGTCGTTCCGATCGACCCACTGATTTTCCTGTTACACCGTCGCGATTCTTTCGCGTCCTACTCGACTCAAGACATCGGAATGCGACAAACTTGCAAAAATACCGACGGAAGGAACAACATCGTAAAAATCGAGAGATCGTTAAAATATTCAAAACACGTACTTAACGTCCAAACCAAAAATATATAAAACGAAAAATATAATCCTACTGTTACAATAGAAAATCTTCGTCAAACTATTCAACGAAAGAACGCAACGATTCTCCTCCAATTTCTTCCACCGCACGTTGCCATTCGCTGTAGATTCTCGCGGCCGTGATAACGGGATCGAGTCGTGAAAAGCTCGCTACTCGACTTGGAAAGTATCGTCGTGGGGTTTCGGGTGTCGTTGGCCCGGCCCTGAATAAACTTTTACACGTGTCGAATGGCATTTACAAGAGCGCACACCGATACATCGGTGCACACGAAATTCATGCATCGCGTACCGTTAGTCGACATTCATTGGCTTCTTCTTCATCTCCGCCTTTCAGCCCGGTTCACTGTTTCGTTTTCTCTCTTCCCTACCTTCCTCGAAACGTCTCCTTCTCCTGCTTGCTTCGCGCTCGTCTTCGTCCTCTGGCTGGTTTCTTCTCGCTCGCTCCTCGGCCGCTCTTTTTATTCCTGCAGAGACCAACTGGTTGCCAATAAGAGAAACCTTCTTGATGCTCGTGTTGCTTCCATTTTCTTGTCGAGCGCCGGTTAGCCAGCCTGGCCAGTTATGTGGACTATAACGGAATCGGTACCGGGTTAAATTTAACCTTGCTGCGCCCGGTATTGACCTTGTTTCCCGTTCTGCACCCTTTCTGCCATCCTTGAACGGTCGCGGGATTTTTAACCGGACACAATTCAGCAGACTGGACGTCGTCTTTAGCCTTGCCGATCGACATTCCTCTACACCTTCGATTTCTTGCACGATGGCTCACGATAAATTTATGATATAGGTCGAACGATCAAATGGTATTTTTACATCGTTGTAATTCATGCCCGTTTCCCTGTGTGTTTATTCTTTGATCGAGCGTCCGAGAGTAGTCTGAGAATTTTTAATAGGATACCAGGAAGAATATCGCTTCGTCGAATATCGAAATTATCGATGTGATTTGCTTCGTAAAATTGCTGTAAACTCGCACAATTGTATGTTTCCTAAGGTATCAGCTTATTCGTTCCGTTTACAGAAGATCCCTGTCCAATTAACAAATTATTCCAAAGCTTTGATCGTATCAGCGTTGGAAGCTCTTCCGCCTTCGAGAATTGTCAATGCGTTTAGAAATTTAATACTCCGCTGCCGTGTAATTTCGTATTTTAATCGAATTAATTTATCTATGGTAGTGAACCATGCACAAAGCCGAGTACCATACTTTGCACGCAAAATTTATCGCAATGATCCCCCGACTTTCTTTCGATGGCGAATCCGATGGAAATACGAAACCGTAGGTTGTCGATCGTCGCTATCCGATTAATTCTTATTCTTGGAATAAGTCTTATTTAATATCGTCGTGTACGATACCATTCGCTTGGACATGGTAATTTGATGCAAAATGATCGGCTGACTATATCCAATCATCGACTGCCGCCGGTTGATCTTTGAGGCACGCGAAATCGCGACAAATCGTGATCGACGATGACGAATACCTTGATACGCGCGCATTACGTCTTAAAATATTCATGAGACAGAACGTGTTATTTCACTATCGAAGATGAATGTAAAATTTTGCCGGAGCGAGATATCAAGTATTTTCTACGTCGCGCAATGGAAATCTTTAATGAATTCCGTTCGTCTATCTTGGAACTGTCGTCTCGGTTCCTTGGCTCAACGTTTTAACGGCATCGATACCGGCACGATGATGCATTTTTGTAAAATGTTCTTTTGTCTTTTGGGCTGAATTTCTACGCGATTGTACGTGATCTGTTTACCGCGAATCGAAAGAGACGAGGGACAAAAGGAACAGTCGCTTCTATCGCGAATGAAACGTTCTCAATGGAGAGACCATTGTGGCTGCGGTATAACAGTCGTACTTGTAACGGTATTGCTTGAAATCGAAGTATACTGTTCGCCTCTATTCCGCTTCGTTTCACGATGATCCATCTTTTATTCGGACGTTGCAAGTTGAAACGACGATTGACGACGAGGCTGCTCTCGAAATTCCACGAATAGTCACGCTGAATTTTTCTCCGTTGAGAACACGATTACTATTTTACGCGATGCTTCGTACGAATCCTGTCTTGGAAGAATCTTGCTCGAAGAAGTTACAGAGTATAGGTAATATATATCTTACAACGCACAATGCATCTAATATTTGGTTAAATGAAAATCTCGGTGCGCGTCAGCTGCGCGCAACGTGCAATTTGTCGCTTCCTCCATTCTACCAACAATTTTTGTCTAATGTCCGTCCCGCGGAAAAATAACTCGACGTTCCGACTAGCCAGTGAGATATTGCGCCATTACTACACTCTGGCGTTTATTACGGGAATGCGATGTAATATGACGTAAAAATAAGTTTGCCCACGCACCCCTCTGAAATGACAGTATTCATAGTATATTCGAAAATAAAATTTATACGTTTGCACGCGTGGAATATGAAAAGCTGTAAGATTGGAGTATCACGCTTAAAACGTGTTTTTTCATTGCCACGCATATTAGCCTTCGAATGCTTTTATTCGCGTTCATTTCAGACAAAATTGCCCAAACAAAAGTCAAAGCTAATGCCCGGAGAATATTTTCTAAATACAACTGACGAAAAAAAGGAATCCACGTGCCTGAATATCTCATAGTTATCTCGTAAAATATAATTGCCCATATCGCATACCTTATATTTCGTGTTCGAACGATCAGTCCAAACGTTCTTGAACAAAACAAGAAATATCTCTTAGACATGGATGTTAAAGACGTATTCGATACGCGTGGAATTGACCATACATCATCCACTTACTTATATCCTTGTAAATCGAGCGGTAAAAGATGCCAGGTCTCTTAATTTCTAAACATCGTACACAACCATGTATTAATCTTTTTTTTTTTTTCGTACATGTCCGTCGAGCGGCCCTGTACGAAACGACGCTGTAAATTAGTGTTTCGAAACGTATCAAAGGTAGTTAACGTTGACGTACGGTACTTTGAGATATTTTTTTCAACACGCGGCGAGGTCAAGGATGATGTGCTTTCCGAGGAAACCGGTTCTCTGAAAGGATTACGGGTAAATTTGCCGACTCGCGTGGCAATTGGTACTTCACCGACTAACGTAGTCTGAAATCGTTCGCAAGTCATCGAGTCGGTGATTCCATTAGATTGTCCGATAATTCCATTAAGCGTATTCGTTTGCTTCGATCCACCGCGAGCCGAACGTTCGCTTTAAATCTCTTTTCAACTGCGCCAATCGTATCGACGCGAGTAGCGTTACGTGTAAATGTCTACAGTGCAGCTATGTTCGAACACCGATCGAGTAGATTTAAACTACGTGTAAGGATTTACGAAAAAAGGAGAAACGGTAATTTTAGGACAGATTTGAACATGAGCGAGATCCTCGTAAATATCTTTTGCAGATAGGTGTTAAACGAGAATTTATAAGCGCGTCAATGAAAAATCTCCACTTATTTAAATAATTTCTTCGGGGACTATTTTCCATAGCAAGTACAATTTTCATGTATAATAGAAATCGCGAATGTCTATGGACATTCATAATAATCCAAGTAAAATTCAGATTTATTTTTCGAAGCATACAATGAGCGTTAACGATGGTCCAATCGAATACTGAGACTTATTAATACCGTGAATGATATACCTACTTCTATTAAATATCTTGCAACTCTTGTATACGTTCTCAGAAATATTTCAAACTCTACCAACATAACCGTGATAATCGTATTACACGTTACACATATAACATTACACATATGCAAAACACACACGCAGCATCTTCGTAAGAGACGTCGACAAGTCTACGAATATTTTCGCGAACCGGTATACACACAATACAAATCGATATTGAACATACGCGGATCTTCGAACCAACTATGGTTACCGAATTGTAAGCGTTACGTCGCAAAAGCTGGAAAATACGTGCACAGTGCACACAGCAGGGAGGACGATGTTCCCGACGAAAATTTGGGCCGGTGGACGTCTGCGAAATGTCGCGTCTCGTCTGCGGAATATTGCCTAATGGGGCGCAATATCGGGCGAGCAAACAAGTCGTTTCTTGAACAGCGGAAGACCACTTGAATTTCCATCGTTCGTTCACCTCGTGCACGTTCCAAGCTGACACCGCTTGGCCTCGGGCCGATTCGGCCGCCCGAACGAACCGTTTCACAGTCGTACAGGTCACTACGAAACGATTGTCTCGTGACACCGTCGATCCCCTCGAATGGCAATCGCTCGGATTAAACGCTCGCCCCGACGCGACGTTCAACGAAATTCTCCAAGCTTTAACGACCGTGTGTGCCCGCGAAATCGCGGCCAGCGTTCCAACGATTTAGCCAAGCCCCATGATTCAAACGAGTTCCCATGTGTCGTAGAAAACGTTTCGTTCGATGTTTCTTTCGATTAAATTTCCATGGGGAATTAGATTTCGTAATTGCAGAACGTGCTAATGGCTACGTCACGGAACGCTGATCGTTACGCACGCGGATGAAAATATCGCAAATACTTGGAAATTTTCATACAGATTCCTTCTTCCACGCGAGCATTCAGCTTCAGACATTTTCACCGAGACTTGTTGTCTTGAATATTAGCGAAGAACGCGTCGCACAAAAGTTGAATTACAGCTAGATTTTCAGCTCGAAATGCTAGATATTTTTATCCAAGATACGTCGTCGATCGTCGCAAAAAATATCTTCCTGCGTGAAACGAACGTTGTAGATATCGACGCTTTAAAACAAACCAACGATACGAATAATTGAATACAAATTTCAATTGTATCGTTAATCTAATTTAATAACCGTACATTTAATTTCAGAGTAGCGGACAGATCTTTCCCATCTACTCTACGTTACTTCAATTTACCACTGTGCAAACGTTTCGATATAATACATACTGTATCTTATGATAATATCCGTGGCTTTCGCTAAATGCAGCTAATTACCGAAATCCTGTTCGAATCTAAGAAGCGGAATCCTCCACGGATTATGGCGGCATAATGCGCTGAACAGTATGTATATCCGCTGTGATCATCTCTGCAGGACAGGAATTTCGAATTCGAGTCAGCAACGGTGCAGCAGAGGGACTAACCTTTGGAGAATAGTTGGTCCTTTGACCGCTCTACCGGTCGCGTTACCACGTTTCCAGCCAAATTACATAATGGTGATAAGCAAAGACATTTCCTGCCCTATACTGCAATTCGTTATTCTGCCGGAGGACACGCGTTATTATCTGGCTCATGAGCGAGTCACATTCGTGTCATTCTTCGAGGTCTGTGCCGCAACTCCTTCAGTTTCGAGATCTGATTTCAACTGTATATCATCTACAATTCGCGTTGCTTGTCTTTACGTTAATCGTCAGCTTTGCCATTTCGTTCGTGGTTCAACCATACGCTTTCATTCGAAATTTCCCGCTTGATATTCGGATAAATGTCCGCTTGAAACGCGGCTCAATTTATCGAGTCACTATGGTGACGGCTGATGATTATTCGATCGTGGAATAGAGCTGTTGCACGCGGAATAGCGTGGAATTACTATTTCTATACACAGGGTGTTCCACGGTTTTCTGTAGCGCGTTCTGTGATCGACAAATGCGATCAAAACTCTATGTAATTCCGTTACGTAGATATAATTTGCAGAACTGCTGCGTCGATTTCTTCGAATGTATTACGTCGAATCGAATTCACGCGTCTTCCCAGCCATGTTGGGCACGTCGTTAAATAAATTTCCATTTAAATGATTATTTAAATAGACAGTAATTTATTATTTATAAGTGAAAATAAAAAAGCAGAAATAAATTATTTGTTATTTCGACGAGTGTGAATACATTATTTAAAATAACGAGACCGATTGTTATTTGCAAATATAATTTCATCGTCTATTTATTATCTTTGCTTATCTTCGTTTATTATTTACCGATTATTAAGCAAATTAATTTTTACACAAATATAACGTTCCAATCAGAGGGAACTTTTGTAAATCACAATTTGTAATTTTTAATGACGTTTGTTAGCTATGACGGATACGCCAAAGTTAAATCGACTTTCGGACAGCTTGTTCCAGAAACGAGTAATTTTAAAAGCAAATGTGGACTGCGATCTACCCATTGAAAAATAACCGTATTGATGCCACGATGTTTTCATTGTACGGAATGAAACTGATAAAACTAAACCAAAAGCTACTTGTCCACGTATTATCGTTCGTTCTTTCAATGAAAACTGCAAATAAAATTTCATTCGCAAATAATACGTGAGAAATAAATCATTTTTGGCGTTGTTTAAATAACTTTTATCCAAATAAGATAGTCGATTCTTATTCACGAGTGAAATATTATTTTAATTTGCATTTACTATTTTTTAAATAGTTACATATTTATATTATTCGTTATACATACGTTATATATTATTATATATATATATATATATATTAGTAGGTAATTAAAATTTTGCTCGGCACTGTTTCCCAGCCACTGCGAAACTCACGTAAGATTCTAACACCAGTTTGGAACACCGTTTGTTCAGAATCGTATTTCTACCCGCGGCGTATGAAAATTTATTCGACCGTGATTCTGTTTATCTTCAACGCGTATTCACTCCTCCGTTTATATACAATTTACACGCGAAATCGGATAACCAACAACAATATACAAACCGCGTGACATCTTCTGAACTTCCAAATCCTATTTTATCTGTCTCCCAACTGGAAAACACTGTAACAACTCGATCGACGTCTCCAGGTATGAAACCGCAAAATTATTATCAATCAACCTCCAACGCAGCTCCTGTTGCCACGAAACTCGAAAATTCTGCGAATCTGCTTGCCCCGCGAGCTCTCGAATTGCTCCACTTTTCAAAGTACACGGATCGTTACACCTGGGACAGAGATAGGCCGTTATTAACATCTCCCCCCGCCCCGCGAACCAATCTGTTCCATTCTTGAAGGTTCTAGCGAAGGAAAAGGGAGTTCTAACGGAGGATCAACGTCACCGTGGCAAATTGTGCAGCCCCTTATTAGCCGGTATCGCTAGAGTTTCGGTGTTTTTGGCGTTAATCGTGCTCCCTGCTGTCTCTCAACCCTTGGCAAAACACTCCGGTTCCCTTGTTCCGTAAGTCGGCGAGACAGCAAGCCGTGAGTCTCTCGGAGAGACGCAGAGCAAAGGCAGCGAGTGCGCTAGTAAAAGGCGCCGCCTTGAATGCCGTCGAGTGAAAGGAGCTCTAGGAAGAAAGAGAGGGATACGAGAGAAGGTTGCAGGAAGAGATAGACGCAGGAAGACGGCGGACGCTCGTCCTCAAAGCTGGAATGCCGCAGGCGTTCGTATACGTTCACCCTGATAGCATGCAACCACGCCAGTGGCTCTCGTTATTCGTCCACAGCCGTGGCACGGCGTGTCCTCGACGATCCCGTTTGTTCGAGCATCTGCCAGGCCCATCAACCGACCGCCAAGTTTCCGCCGACATTGTTTCCGTTTACTTTTCTGCTCCGTTTGCTTGCACCGAGCTTTGTCCACCGGTAACGTTTCGCGATCTCGCCAACGAGGTTGACGAGGCAACGAGTAAATTTTTCGAATGTCGCAGCTTGCCACGAGGTGCATTTAACCGTGGATCTATCGAAGATGGTGGACGTGGATGGTACAAGATAGAAATTTTGATTTCGAAGAATATGCAGCTTGATGGAGTTTGATAGAACTTGAGTGTTCATAAAACTGAGAACGTGTCACTTGGATAACGGTAATTTGCCATTTTCCTTGCAAAGGAACCGCTGGATATAGTTATTCTCGAGGAATATGTTCGTTGCAACTTGAGCAAAAGTCGAAGTTTCGAACGACAGTACCTGAATCATCTACTTGGCGAAATTATCGACATGCTACGGATTATCGTTAGAGTCGGGCGCGGAGCGCTGAGAACATTTTAAAGTAGTAGCCTCGGAGAATGTAAATTCCTCGCCTAAGGAGTGCAATCACGGCGAAGCAGACCGCATTCCAAGACCCTGAAGCGTGACTTTTGCTCGAGAAACTAATTCGTCATAGTGACGTAATCCGATTAGCTGATACTCGTTAACACTGCCCAACATGGTCAGCTATCGATCAAGGTCTGATGAAGACGTGTGCCTGATGGTTCTGCATTTAAACGCAGTTACCATCGCGTAGATATCTATTTATACTAGGAAAACCGTCGCAATGAAATCAAACGTTGTTGGATGCATTCTTTATCGCATCCTGCGATCTATCATTTTATCCAATTAAGAACTTCAAGGATAACGCAGGCGCAAAATGCAGGCGAAAATCAATTGATCGAATCCGGATTAAAAGTGACGATTGATCTGCAATTTGTCAGCCATTGTAACGCCGTTGAATAATAAATCAATTAACGGCTGCATTTCTACGCTAAATTACATCTTCCAATCTTTTCATAACCAATTTTTAATAACCAGTTCTTTCCGCCTTTGTTTCATTTGCTCCCCTGCCCGCGTTTGTACAATATATTCGTACAGGAAATTGTTAAAACACGTTTCCATGATAACTGCCACCAGTTGGTGGCGGTAATCAATTTTAATCATCAGTCAGAGATCATGTCGAATGTACTTAACGTTGGTCGAAAACCACTGCCATCCGCTCTGTCGGTTTACTCTCGATTCTCGACGAATTATTCTTTTTAACCTCGCCGGGACTTTCGATAAATTGTAATTGGAAATTATCAAACGTCTTTTGCGTTTCTGATTGTAGAACATCCTGGACAAGTTCAACCCGGGGGCGAGGCAGCTGATCAATGCCGGCAAGGCATATTTGAAGGCTCTTCATGGTGAGTGAATTAAATTGAATCCTTAAGGGGAAGAGATCGGGATGCCGGAACAAAAAGGCGGAGAAGTTCGCGAGACAAATAGTGACAGACGGACGATCGTAAAGTGTTCGGGTTAGAGGGGATGGGTAAGGTTAAAATGAAGAAAGAAAGGACAAACGAGCGTGGAGCGAGCTTTATGCCGTCTCCTGAGTCCTGTTTCAGGATCGAATTGCCACCTCGTCAGGATTGCACGCTGGAGGGGTGTCAAGCTTCTATTTCATTCTTTCTTCCTTGTCCCCCGTGTTTCTGTCATTCGATGTGCCTTATTTTTTTCCCCTTTCGCTTCCCTATCGACGATCGATCGATTCTTTTTCCTCCTTTATCAAACTCTGGCTCTCATCGTGGCATGTGTAAACAGGGTTCATCTGAACCCTCCCCTGCCAATTCATTCAATTAATACTCTGGCTCCGTTTGAATTGTCTTTTCCACTGATCGTTTCAGAGAGAAGTATTTTTATCAAAACTGCTCTCGCGATTGGTTAACTTGAAAATTAGAGAAATCAGGGATTTTGGTAAATTTCAAAGGAAAATCCACTACGCGTAAGGTACTTCTTTCGATCGGATCAAAGTATTCGTAAGCGATATAAAACTCGACATATTTAGGAATCAGGTCGCGATTTAAATGTCAAGATTTATTACGCGTGAACGCCTTTCGTGTCTGCTTTAATTCCTTAACGCTCGTTAATAATCACTCGAATAATATTTCTCGTGATATTATAAAACGCAATCGATTTTCAACGGTAAAATTTAAATGTTATTTATTCGAGTTGCCGAGGAGAAACTGCCCTTCTTTACACCCAAGGATTAATGGCTGTCCGCAATCAACGTTGCCTTCAATAACGCGTGGTTTACGACGAAATTATTTTTGTCTGTTTCGTCGTATCGCATGTATCGTACGGTATGATCGATCGTTTTCAGCAGTTAACCCACTGGCCTTGAAAGAAATCCCCCTTCCAAGTGACAAACAGGGAGGAAAGCGTGCGTCGCCCATCGCGTAAATTCGATTTTCGCATTATCGCGGATAAGATTAATCCTGGCCGCAGATGCAGTCGGAATATACACGAAAATACATAACGGGACTTGTTGCTTTTTGAGAGCGGCGTAAAGTGTTCACTCTCGCTCGTTAATTCAGTCTGATAACAGTACCGCATTTTTTACTCTGCTTCTGTCGTTTACCAGCAACGTGAAATTACAATCTCCTCTTTCATTGCGTCGTCGACTTAATCGTCAAAGCCTTTGCACAAAGTACTTGTACTTCATTTTTCTTGCTAAGAAACAAACAACATCGTCGTATCTCTGGGATCGTGTAAAATTCGTACTGTTAACGAGTCTCGTGTTATAATACAACGGTCGATATTTATGGGGGTGGGGGAGGAGGGGATATTCCAGTCGTGGCGAATTTTATTCGGCTTTATTTCTCTTGGATAAATTTGTACCGATTCGATGCACGAATGCATTATTCGAGCCGACGTTAATCTTTCGAGCAAATTTTCATGAGATTTCGTTTCAGATTTTTCAGAATTATTTCGACTCCACATTCGAACGTATTAGGTTGTCCCGAAAGTTTCTTTCCTTTCGTAAGGAAATAATAGACGCACAACCTCTTTTCGTTTTATACTATTTTATTGAATCGTCTACGATCAATTTTCTTCTATTTCTATTATTACGATCATACACGATTCTTTTGAAGAAACTTTTGGGACGACCAAATACGATATGGAAAAGATATTCTTAGGCAGACCGAACGCTTTCAAGCCTGTTCAAGAAGCGTTTCAAACAAATTTGGAGGTCAGCTGTATTTTTTTTTTCAAACAGAACTATTCCACGCGAAACCATAAAAGCGACACGTAACCTGTTAAAAATTTAGTCCTGTTACATTGGAAGACAAAATGTCTTCAAAGACCGCAGTCACGCGGGACGAATGCCGGGCGAACGCGAGCGATCCAACAGGGAAATATTTGGCAAGCAAGCGATACAGTCCCGGGCACATTACGCGACACAAAGGGCGGCCATTGTGCTCCCGTGGTTTTTCCCTCGTTTCTATCCTTCCTCGTTTTTCTCTCTCTCTCTCTCTTTCTATCCATTTTTTTCCTTTTTTTGTCATTCGATGTTCGCGGGGACATCCCGAGAGCGTCTCTCTAAATCTCGGCGTGTTCGCTCTGCTCCCGCGGAACGCAGTCTATTATGGCTGATAACGAAATGTCAGGGGGGAGGAGGAGAAGCAGGAGGAGGAGGAGGAGGAGGAGGAGGAGGAGGAGGAGGAGGAAAATCGTTATACAGCAGCAGCGTGTAGCAGCAGAGAGCAACCGGCGAGGTTCGAGCCAGCTGGAAAGCTCCGACTCGTAAGCGGAGCTTAAATCTGGCTTTGTCACGGGGAAGCGCACACGTGGAATCACGCGCCAGTCGGAGGTGATGCTTGCACTCTGGCCTGCGAACGGGTGGACGATCCTCCGGGGAGAGGGAGATCAAAGAGGGAGAAAGCGAAAGGTTGAACGAAGGACGGGACGGGACGAGGAGCAGGGTGTGGGCGTGCAAGTAGCAAAGGGAAAACGCAGACAGACGGGGTGCGAGGAAGATTGGCGGAGAATGATGGGATGGGAACGGATTTGAATAGAGACAGGGGCAACGTTGGAGAAACGTTGGAAGCAAGACGCGCGGAACAGGTCAACGCGGAGACGTGGATGAAGAGATACGAGCCTGGAAGGAATCGACGATAGGTGGAGGACGGTCGATCGACGATGGATGGAGGGTGGCTAAGGAAAAAATAAAGACAGCGGTGAGTCATTGTCGCAGGAGAACGGCAGGCAGGCGACCAGAGGCGAGAAAAATGGTCTGTAATGAGGGTCAAAACGAAGACAATTAGATGAGGGGTGGATGGAAGACAAAGAGGAATCGAAAGGGGTCCGGGGAAATAACGTTGGAAGAACGAACGAGGAAGAGTATATACGGTGCTATTGAACGGCGGCAAAAGAAATACGTTGGTAGGGTAAACGGGGAAGCGGTGTAGAAAATTAGAACCGATGACGGTACGCGAAAGGAAAATCTGAACGTGGGTGGAGCAAGTGCTTGAGAAATGGCAGGAAATTAAAAGTAAGGAGATAATATGGGAGGAAAACAGGAAACGATAAAGGAACATTTATGTGCTGTTTATGGTGCTCTCGGGTGCTTTTCAAAGGAGAAACTGCAGGATCGTCGGCAAGCTGAATAAAATGCGAAATACGCGCTATGAAAATGTCAACGGAGGATAAGCGGCGTCGTTGGAACCAGAGAAACAAGAAAGTTAGGAGAACGGAAGTTACCGGGAAGAAAAAGATCGGAACGAGGGCGAAAAAATAGTCGCAGTGAATTCCACCGGATCTATGAGATTAAAGGGAAGAGAAATACGACGCGATGAACGGGATACGAAGGAGAAAGGAAGCGTACGAATAACCAAAGGGAAAGAGTTTAAAGCGCGGTGTTGATGAGACAAAAGAGAGAAAATGAATGAAAAAGGGGCACGCTAATGCCGGAATATGGATTAGACGGGAGCAGGAAGAACGGAGACTGTGCGAAAGGAGAATAATAAAACGAAATACGTAGGAGGGTGCAATGAGAGAAAAGGTAGAAAGGAAAGATCGGGATTCAAGATTCAGCTGGCATCAGCTAGAAATATCGGCGTATTTATGCCTGCAAATTTATGGTGACCATCGGAAGGTGGATTGTGAAATTTTTGTCGAGCGAGGGTCGCACGTGGATCTGAATAAAACATACACGTGTATTTCTACGATTCGTAATACTAGCGCGCTATAGAGTAATGCGTGGAACTGCAAGGTTG
This sequence comes from Bombus waltoni, assembly GCA_014737395.1. Classification (NCBI taxonomy): domain Eukaryota; kingdom Metazoa; phylum Arthropoda; class Insecta; order Hymenoptera; family Apidae; genus Bombus; species Bombus waltoni. The sequence continues at coordinate 109,583 of JACXII010000062.1, read as the reverse complement.
CGTCATCATTTTGGCGAGGTATTAAATTTTTTAGGCAGCTGGGAATTTAAAAGAATTGTGCGACTGGAAAGCAAGGTTTTTGACAGACGAGACCCGCTTTGAAAAGGTTTCCTAAAGCTACGTTTTAATTCGCAAATGTATATTCATAACAATAAAGTGCAGACTGCCGTATTTCTGGGCTCTAGAACTAATCCGCGACACCTTCTATCTTTCTTAGTACGCTCGTAAATATCTTCCTCAAATGCTTCCTTTCCTCGCGTATTTGCTCTGTAAACATACCTAATAAATTCTCGTTGCAGTCGTCATGCCTCTGCAAATACACATTCTACCGTGGAATTTCGCTTTTTCTAAAATTTATGCCACCTACGCGTCTAGGATATACGTAGTATAATATTCTACCAATGAAAAGAAGATAAGTCGAATTTTCGGCCATAATTTTTCTGTTGTCGGGACAAAGCAAAATAAAAATAAGGAAGAAAAATCGACTCTTGTCAAGACGGTCCCACGATGAAATTCAAGAATTTAGCGAGCGAAGTTTAATTCGCGGAAACTCCAGAATACAAACGACTGTTAAGAATGTAGCAGCGAATGAAAACGCGATTCTGACATAAATTGCGTCTCCGGTTAATCGGCCTCGTGAACACGACATTGCGAAAACGCAATGAATTATGCAAAGCGTACGTTAGGTAGTTGGCAGCTCGTAACCTTGTTTCGCAAACTATTAATCGCAATTCACGAAATTCTCTCGAACCGCGTCGTAATTCGTGGCGAATAAAAAAATCCAGGCGATTTTCAACCGACATCTTCGAAACGTTTCGTGAAAAGCAATTTGACATTCCGACCAGATAAATGTCGTCGCATTAGGAAAAAATACCAAATCCTTTCTAACAAAACTTTGATCAGAAATTCGAAAGAGCTTCGAAATTTATTATTACGTAAATTCTAAAAGGGAGAAATTTTGTCGTCGCTAAGTGGCACAAATATTAAGAATTTTCTATTTTAAACATAAAGAGATAGTAGTTTTCTTAAACGCGTCGCTCATATACGTAACAGTGCTAATGAAGTTCAAAAATGTGGTTGTCCGACACACACGGTACATTCATAAAATGAGTACACAAACGTTCAAATACTTTCGCGGGCGAGTGTACGTATATTACAAAAATAATCAGATGCGTAAGCGTACAACGTTGACGCAGGAAGAGTTTGTTGCATCTCGCTAGAAGAATTTTCTCCCTTTCGCAGTTTCCTAACTCGGTTTCTTACTCGAAACGCACTACGCGAGATTGCGATAAATTATGCAAAATATGAAGCAGCCGCATCGCAGTTTCCAACCTCGTCTCGCAAATTCTTAATCGCGAATCCCGAAATTCTTCAGACGCGCGAAATAACGCGCGGACGTGTACTCTCATCGCGAGCAAACGTTTCGGAGAAGCGGGATTCGTTCGTTCGAACACGCTCGATTCCTCGCAGATCCAATTAAGTTCTTTGATCAGTGGCGATTTTTTCTTTTTTCTTTTTTTTTTCTTCTTTTTTTTTTTGCTTCCTCGCAGTGAATTCGATCCGCTTCTTTTTCCTATGGCCTTGCAGTCGTGGAAATCATTAGGCACTTCTTGCGATCGGTGATATTTCAGCGGAGAACAGTAATTAGAGAGCACTTTGTCGAAAGCGGTCCGCGTAAGGCCTCGTTGCTCGCAGACTCGCAAGAAACGATTGACAAATTGTTTGCCTTCCTGCTACTTAAACAGTGCAAGAAAAGCCTTTCGATAAATTTTAAACAGTTCGCCGTGAATCATCGTATTGTACGATGCACCGGAAACATCGTGTAATAATGATTCAGGCATTTCCAAAGTTTACATTGGATCGGATGCAAAAGTTGTGTATTCTCTATGAGACGTCGCTACGATGTCCTGTCACAATTAGTTCGATGGTAATTGTCCACAGAGCGGACTGATTAACTCGAAGAGTTTCTTTCGCTCGCTTCACGTAGATCGTTGTAATCGTCCGAATAAAGAAGAATCGAAAGGCTATGAAAAGGACAACAAAGAAAAACCTGTTACGTCGACGATTATGGCATATCAATTTCATAAATATACATGGTGCGGCCGAATAAGATGTACGAAGCGAGCGCGAGGCGACTCCTCGTGAAGAAGTAAGAAGAAAACGTACGTATACCGTGTATAACGTAGCGGTTAAAGTTACTTCGCTCGGTTCGATAAACTGCCAAAAATGCGTGACAATGCGCAGACAAATTTGCCACGCAAGAAAATCACTTGCACGCGCGGAAAAAGTTTATCGATTTCGCCAGCATCCGGTGCAATTGCTTTTCTCGCGCCTGTCCCGGGCAGAGGCAAGTAACAAAAAAGGATGGCGGCGCAGAGTGGAACAAGTTGGCCACTGTATCAGCAGTGTAGTAAAGAGATAGCCCTGTGTAAGCGCGTCCCTTGCTCGCATCGGGCTTTCGAATCCAATTGCGTCCTTTGAATCCTGCATCTCGTCTTTGTTCTCGAGTTTTCGTCCTTACGGAATTAATTCGTTCCGTTCCTTCCTTTACCAGTCGGAAGGAACTTGCCGATAGAGGCATCCCCATCCCTCCGACGATCTTCTCCTCCACGCCATTACGTCGCCGTTTCTGTAGAATCCAAGGTGGAGCAATCGACGACAATTTATAACGAGTCGTTGAGCTACTTTGAGGGCCCTCCTGCTATTGGCCCTCGAATCCACTCACCGAACTTGGATCATCCTGTGATCCTGCCAGCCAGTCTATTCGCAACGACGCCGCTTATTGCGAAATTTTTTCCGCCTGCAGTTACACGCCGCTATAATTTGGTCGTGGGTATACGCGCGGATGATATGCGTTTAACGAGCTAATTAAATTCTTTGAACGATCGGTCTGCGGATGGAACGTTTCTCGGAGATCCGTTTGGTGCTCGACGAATTTCACGAATTTTGTTAACGTTACGGACGCAACACGTCGACGACGAGGGCCGTTAGTTAGCTGCAAGCGAACTTACAAATTAATTCGCCGTGTATTTTTATCCTCTCCCTCTTTTTTTCCTTTTCCAATTTTCTCGCCTTATTATTCTTAAATTTGCCACAGGCGAGACAAGAACTCGCAGCTTTCGCGCCGTTTGGAATTCTTTGCTCGGCTAATGTATAAAAAATATGGCGCGTTTCATTAGTCAAGGCGATAAAAGAATTTCGCTGAATGAAAGTTACAGCGCGTCGTACTCTTTCAACTGCGGCCTCTATGCGAACGCAAATGGCACCGTGAATTTCCACAAAAACACTCTAAACCTGTACCCTTCTTCTTACTTACACCACCATTATCGTAACGAGAAAGAACGCTGTTAAAAGTCTGAAACGCCGTCGCACAATACCGGTGTGCACGCCGAATGGCAATTAACGTTCTAACGACGTACTCGTGCGACCCTTAACACTCTTGCATCGAAAGCGTGAAAGACTTTCCTCGCGGAGGGTGAAACGCTCACGCCGCCGTAGATGTTTCAGTCGAGATACTTCATCGTTCGATACGCGATACACCTCGCGTATTCCACGCAACATTGAAAACCTGCCATGGAAACGATATGGTCGCAATTATAGCGTCGTCCGAATATAAACGATATCATCCACCGATGGCGTATTAAGCGTGACACGCACGGAATAATAAATTGATAATCGGTACTGGTACATCGTTCGACCTCCGATAAAGCTGGATACGATGGTTCGGATGTTCCTTTCAAAAAAGCAGCTGACCCGAGCATTAGTAGCGATACTAACAATGAGCAGCGCGGCGTCATTCGATCCCTGACGAAGGTAGCTGCGACGCTATCGAAACGATGGGACACTCTGAAAAGCACGTATCAGAGTGATATTTGACTCTTGACGAAGCTCGCTAAAACCCTTGCAAAATATTGGGGTATCTTCTTTAAAACTGCCAGACACTGGGCCCTGAGAGTCTCAAATTTCTAATCCACACTCGCGCGCTACCTTCTCCTCTGCCAACAGACTTTCGTCCTTAAATTCGGAGAAACCGAACCATCGCCGATCGCTTGAACTCCTCGTCTGTTACTATCGTCGTTATCTCATTCCCTGATTCGATTTTTAACGCTGTAGTAATTAACGTAAAGTTTCGCAAACGAGTAAGCAACGCGTGACGACGAGGCAACGTTTCCCGGTGGAGTCAGAGGAACATCGTGCGCGCGCGTCATCGAGAGCGAAATTCCGGGCCTGGAATTTGGAAGGCGAGGTTCGTGGCTGGGACGTATTTATCCGGTGAAAGGCTGGCGGACGCGAGGGCAGAGAAAAACGAAGACAATAAGCAGGGAGGACCGGACTGGTGAGCGTTATCCCTGAATTGGAAAATTGCGCCGGCTGCGAGGCCAGCCGCAAGGAGGGTGGAAAATGGAGGGACCACAGGTAGATGTCAGGGCCAGATACAACTGTTAACACCGGAAAACACCGAAACCGTAATTACTACGGCCCGTAAAACAGCGAGACCGGCCTTTCTATCTTTCTTGTTGCCCTAGGCGCGATCTCTTTCTTTGCCCGTTCACCTTTGTCCAGCACGGTCGCTTCCTCTTCTCTACGCGGTCTGCCGTTTCTCCCCTGCGTTTCGATTTTCCGGCTGGCCGTTTTACGCGTCGCACGTGCTTTTTTTGTCGTTGGCCTCCGCCGTGCATAGAAAGGGAGAAAACGACGTAGGCTGGCAATTTGGGACGGCGGCGCGCCGTGCTGTTACTTTGGATTCGTTCGCCGAACTAAACGCTTTCACACTCTCGCTGGTAGACCAATTGCGGCGATAAGTGTATTCTTTCGTTCTTTTCACCCCACTGAAAGAAGATCGGCCCCTGCGTCTGATAACTGCAGAACGACCGTCTGTTTTCTCTCGCTTTTTAGCGAAAGGCTGCCAGGAATTGTCTGGTTAGACGGATAATGAACGGTAAACGAGGCAAGAACAAAGAGAAAGTTTGAAGAAGAGTTTGGTAGGTTGTTCTTTAGAAAAATACACTCTGGACCGGTTCTTTCGAAAGGACAAGATACAGTTTCGCAGGTGTTAATGTACGTTTGTTGCTTTCGTCGATTTTTACCCATCGTTCGGTCGGTTTTCGAATCTCGTTGGTGTACGCGCCGCGAATGAAAAATCGAGAAACTGCGCTGGCAACGGGTCGACTTGAAAATTGCGTTCGTCACTCGTGGAAACGTGTATAACGCAATAATAACGTAATTTCAACCGTGATATCGAAAGATATAATACCGATGGTGCCGACATCACGACAACCATTGGCCATTTTTACTCCGCTGCTGTTACGTTACGCAAGATCGGAAAAAGTACACGGCCGTTTTATTTGTTATTCGACGAACACGGACGAATCGTAATTCGACATTCGTCGATATTTTCCTGGAGTCGAGTGGAAATCGATCGCGCAGGGTGAAAGAGACAGAGATGGAACGAGGAGGGAGGCTGGCGACTGCAGCAGGGTGGCAGAGGGAACCGAGCGAACCGGTGTGAGTGGGTTCGATTGAAATTGCAGGACCAGGTGGAACCGAAAAAGAGGGCCAAAGGCAGCGGAATGATGGGAAAATTGAGCGTTTTACCTACGCGGATTCCATAATTAAAATCAGTCGGTGCGCTCGTCATTGTCCCCGACGCTGGTCGTCCACTTTGTCTCTGTTCGTGGACGACCCGCTGTCCCGTGGCCGCGTACCGCGTGCGTTTCGCGCAATTTAACGAGAAAACTTTTCAAATTACATTCTACGGCTGCCATACCCCTCCAACTCCAACTGTCTTCCTCTGGTCGACTTTTTTCCCCCCTATCGGCCGTCTTCGTCCTTGTTATACCTTGTACTTTCTTCATACCCAACCATTCTACTTTTATTCTTTCTTTTCGCTTCACAGGGGGCTCGCTAGGATTTATCCACGAGGTCGACTGCTTATGATGAATCTCGTTTGTTCTCCGGTACGAGGGCGTAATAAGGGAAATCCCACGGGCGCCGAGTCTGATAAGTGTTTTCGAGAGTTTCATCGAAGAGAATCCGTGGAAAAAATTCGTCGAGAACAGAACGAGAGAACGAGTCGAAAGAAAAGATGATCGCCGGTAATCACTTATCGAGATACCTTGTTCGGGGTCATCGTCATCTGCGTTCGAATGCTTTTCACATTTCTATGGTTCGCGGTTCGGTGGCGTTCATTCCCTGGAAATCGGTGAAGATACAGGTATACGTTATTCCGCGAACGTGCCCCAGTTTTGCCGACGGAATGGTTTTATCGTTCGGTTTTACCCCTTTTCTCCTAAACGGGACAGACGCTTTAAAAATAGCACAGCGAGATTACTTCGAGATAGTACAATTTCTAACATGTGTACGAGTCGTTATTGAGAAGATGTTTCGATGATTGTGTAACAGCGAAGATAATCTTACGTTTATCCCAAACCGCGTGCAATCGGATTTGTGGAAGAATTTTTTAATTCAAGCAAATTGCAAGACTCGCCTGCACTTCGCGTTGTCCTTCGACATCGTGCTTCTTCGTCGGTCGATACATCGGCTTACCAAATACGTTGTTTGCATGGAAAACACCGTTCGATAGAACCGGACCGTTAGAATTTCCGCACACGGAGACTGTTGATTTTTAAAATGCGCGCGCGTTGAGATAATATTATTCCGCGGAAGCTGGACGAAATGTGACTTTCTAAAAGCTATTAGCTAACTTTCGTACACTTGAACGAAACTGCATTCGTATCTGCCTTTCCGCCGCAATATCTTGGGAATATCGAAGATATTCGACAACTGGTATATAAAGCGCAACGTTTCCGAGGTCTACGGTTTCCACAGAGTTAATTAGAATCGTCACTAGGCCGAGATATCGCGATTAGTTGCACGTGATCGATGTACAGGACGTGCGTGGAATCGGTTTCCGTAATAGTTCCATTAGCACACCCGGTATGCGCGATGGGGATGATGTATGTGAATACGAATATGTAAGGTATTCGCGATTAACTGAAATTGAGGCAGATTCCTAAACCGTTGTGCTACATTGACTCTTTGATGGTGTTGCACGAAAGGTACATTTACCAATCCTAACTCCCAGTGATGGAGATTGACCCTTCCTGGCGATAAATGGCCAACTCTAGTAGGAATTGGTACAACTTTTTAGCCCGAAACCTCTGTCGCTTTCACTGCCAGTAGTAGTTGCTCTATGTTGTGGTAGATTATAGGTTCGTGACTTGGTTCATTCATTCTCGAGAAATTGTAACCCAACGACTTAAGAAACCGATGTATCTGTCATTTTTACTTTATCCTGTAACGGGATAATTATCTTTCACGAAGATTCAAGGTGGTTTGATATACAACGAATATCGTTTTGTTTTTCTACGTAGAAACTAAGCTAGCGTCGCAACTTTGAATAAAATCCCTCGTAAAATTGAATCGACGGTAAAGAATTGTTAACGAGGGAAACCTTACGAGACAGTTTGAAAGCGTTCTAAACTGCGCTGATCTTATTACTCTCGACTGGCTTCAAATGGTCGCTCGTGCGAATAGGTTAATATACCCTTTCTTGTCATTCATCCAAAGTGGTAATTTAGCGCTGATAAATCGAGCAAGGAAAGTAGAGATCGGTGAAAGTTCGCCGTGCGTGTTATCCTGACGATTATTCGGGATTTTTAGACGTTTTACTTTAAGATAGAAATAACGGGTATGCAGCCTGGTAAAAGTTGAGAAAATTACCGTAAGATGATAAATTAAAAGAATATTTGAACTCTCTCCTCGTCGTTCTTGTTTGCAATTCACATTAAGAACTCCTTGAGGCTCGAAGGAAGATTATTCGATCGAATTTTAATTAGAGCCGCTAAGAAGCAAAATTCTTCAACGAAGCGCAGCGTACACTTGAATCAAACAGTGTTTCGTAAAGTTGAATTACATTCTTCATTGCATAGGATAAGCGAAGCGTACGTTTGTACGAATAAATTTACCATCTCCCGATTTATCCCTTTATCGTGTATATTTAACCGAAGGAATTTCAAACAGGTTGTTAAATTAGATGCTAATTAGCGATAACACGGTAAGGAAAAGAAAGACGGCAAAAATGATCGTTGCAAGATACAGAATGCAAGAAACAAAGCGTCAACCTGTTGCACTATTTCCTTCGAGGAAATGAAAAGATCGTTTCACTTGCATTCTGTTATTCAAAGTCGTCATAAATACGATGCATTACAGTTAGCTTGAAAAAGATCTATTGAATAAACAATACACGTGGGAGCGTGCAATTACTCGCGTTACACAATACTAGTTATTGTTATTAAATTTAAGAAATTCGAACGAAACTAATTATTATCGAATTTCTTTCTATCGAATGACGCAGCATAATTAAAACGACTAGAACGAAGTTGAATGGCATCGAATCTCGTTTGGTAGAAATTGACATTTTAGGATATGTAATGAGCCCAGTGCCCATTGTTACTATATTTAACGCGTTCTAATCGTTTTGTTTGATTTTATTTTATTCTAAAACCGAGCGAATGAATTAATGCCGTTTTCCTTTCATCTGGCACGTTTACTCGCCGCACCCGAGGAAATGGCTAGGCAGAGCAAATATAATTAGGAGCGATTTTCTTCTGGTAACGAACTGCCTTCTCGTGTCACTTTACATCCCAGAAGAGAACGAGATATCGACTATTGTCCCTGTAGAAGTATTTGCCCAAGGCTTGTAGAAACTGCGGAATGGTGAACAGAAACAAGAGAGCAGCGCGGCTAAAGTAAAAGGAACAGTGGTTCAATTAGGAATTCGAAAATTATGAGCTCGACAAAATCATTCAAATATTTGATATTCGTTAGTGCCATTGGCAAATTGCAAAAGGATTCGCCGTTCGAAATTTTTGACAAAATATTTCAGTAATTCTTTGAACAAGAAGAAAACGAGAACTCGAAGCTGGCTCGTTTGGTTTTTCTATTTCTTATATTTATCGTATACCGGTGGTTTCCTCTTTTTCTTAAGACGGAATAAAGAACACAAAATATCGGAAAGCTGGCGAAATCTCGACGGTGAGCGAAGGATTTCCTAAAAACGCTTTTATCCTTTTCCGAATCCCGTCGAAGGTCTGAATTTTCTCCGATTTCCTCATGACATCTCCCCGCCCTCTACGAGGAGGAGGAGGAAAAAAAAGGAGGAAAAAAGAGAATGGGAAGTGTCAGCTACCGCTTTCGACGAAGTATTTATCCGAATGGCAGGGCGAACGTACGAGGGTGAAATGTAAAAGCAATCAGTCGCTTTAAAAGATTCAAAAACGTCCAAAGGGATGCCGAGATGCGCCATTATAGATTCTATTATGCACGGTTCTGAAGAGAGTTAAAGAGCCTGAATAATTCCACCTTTTCGGTCATGTAGGTGAGGAAAATGTTTAGTACCTTCTTCCATTATCCCTTTTCCCCCTTCCATTTTTCTTTCTTTTCCTTTCTTTCATCTTTTTCTTTTTTTTCTACTCAACCCCAATCGTACTTTTCGTTTTCAACAGCTTCGTTCTAAAACCTAATGCGTGTGAAAGCTTTTATTTTTATCGTTCCCTTTTCCTTTCTCTTTTCTACCAATAACCCGGGGTAAATTTATTACAAATCGAATTCGCTATAAACCTAGTTCTTTCGACGAAGGGCCAGGCTTATCGAACGACTCGTGTTCGGTAAAAGAATAATTTTGGTTCGTTTAACAGTGAAGATTCCCTTTCTGCCGCTCTCATGCGGCAATACTCGACGCTTATCCTTTCTACTCGTTCGAGTGTTTGTCCGCTGTCTGACGGAATCAAATACACGGCGGTGGAAATGGAGAGACGCAAGCACGTCCCCACAAAAGGTTTTCGAGTAACCAATAAGTAGCGAAGATTCAATTATTTTCGGTTGGTGAACACTTCGAAGTAGCCTTTTTCATCACTCGGATAGGAGAAAGATTCGTATGATATCAGGGTTTCATCCACGGTCACCGAAGAAAGGACTTCCACCTTCTCATCCCGTTTGACAGTTCTCTCTCTCTCTCTCTCTCTCTCTCTCTCTCTCTCTCGATATAAAGAGCTATTTTAGCCGTGGGCGTATTATTTCTTACCGGCGGTGTTCCATTGTTACGAAGAATGACCAGGGATGTTCTCGATTTCCTCTCGAGATCAAATTGCACCAGTTAATTGAAATTATCGATTAAAATTATCTATGAGCTGCGTACGAAATTACAGGGGATTTAATTGTATCTCGAGGCTTCTGGATATCGACAGCCTTTAATTAAAAAATTTTTTTCAAAGATGCTACCCCTCGCCGATAAAAAATCCGCCGGATTTCGTGCTCCTTTTTCCTGGCAATAGATGGTTAATTATTGGAACAATTTTAAGTTTCACTTTGAAATTGCTTCCTTTGTGAGCCGGATCGTTAAACGAGCGCCACGTTGCTTCCCCATTCGGATTGCACGGGCAGGAAGAAAGAAATGCTATTTTCATTTGCGCAGCCTCTGTCAATGTAGATCGATTTCGTTTGCGTCTATTTGCAGTACGTCGTCGCCCCCCCCCCCGGTTCCTGTTAATTGATACATTCAGGATACCGGCTACGTTTAATTGAACGAAGGAGCAACGAACGCCCGGCGAATTAACATTTAATTACAGGATTCAGGTATTTCACTGCTCTTCCCCTCGAAACTTTTTCTACATCTTGACCGAGAAAAAGGTGTGACGCGCAATTACATGTTAATTAGTTATTCATTTAAGCGCTCGCTGGCGAATAACGGAAGCAATTAAACTGGTTTCTCGTTTCATTCTTTGCGTCGTTGTGCCGCGCTTCCACCGCATTACCATGTTCATGAAAATACATAGGTTGCCATGTGATCGAATAACAATCGACGAACGCTAGAGTCTCCTTTCGCGTCTTGAAATTAAATCGAGCGTGGCTTCGACGCGGCACCTTGCCACTCTCACTTTTATTATTCCGATTTATCAGAAGCACGAAGGAAACAAGCCGCCCCGCGACAATGGCTCGCTCGAACCACGCGAAGGCTCGCTACGAGATCCTTTGTTCGTTCGTACCGAGCAACAATTTCTTCCAGCCGCGTATTTATTAAACGCGTGACTTCTTTTTAGCAACGCTTTGCGTTGTTTTTCCTTCAGCGGAGGGGCAGAGGCCTCGAGTGCTCGTCTGCATTATGATAAAGCGACGGAAGGTATCTCCGGTCCTTTGTTCGTTCAATGACATGAAAATTTGTTTAACTCGAGTAATTGTCGTTCTACTCTCGTCACCCGTGTCTCTCTTATTAAGTCTGTTCTGTCGCTGCGATGCCCTTTGTCACGTACTGGCTAAATGATGTTAAGTAAATTGAACGTTGCGCTCGAGGGTCGCTTAGCAGGCTGCGATTATATTTTCGTGCAAACATTCATCGGTATTTCGTAGCTTTCAAAGAAACGCCATCTCCTCTGATGAAAATTATCCTTCGATTAATTATCCCATGAAAAATAATAATTAAAACGTACTCCCGTTGTTTAACGTTTCTTGCAGCTTTCCCTCCCTTTGCTCGAGTATTACTTCACTCTTTACAAGATTGAGTATTAAAGTCTTCTTTTAGTCACTGCTCTAGTATCATGAACCGTGTCTTTTCACAAAGAAGTTATTAACCTGTCAGACGCGTATCCTTTCGTGTCCCTTCCTCGCGAACCTTCATCGTAATTTACCCTTTTGACAAAGTGCCAGGACACGAGATTAAAATCTCGAAAATATTTGTACCACTAAGTCACGAGACTCGCAAGTGCAAATAATAATCTCCACGATATGTAATACGATCGTCTTGCAAGAGATATGCCATCGTTCACTTTCTTCAAAGCGACAAAAAAAGAAAAAAAGAATGAAAAAAGAATACATGTTATTGTATTGTAAACGTTCTTAATTAATCCGAGTGAAAATATCGAGTAACGAATATTCTCTCAACGATCGTTTCTGTCATTAAAATTCCTTGGTATTCCGTGGGTGTCCACCGAAAGCATGAAAAATATCGCGACAGAGGGTGGTGCCACGTCCCTTTAAAGGGATCCCCTCTATAATCCAATTTGCTGGTCGAACGATATTAATGGATCGGAACAATACCAGCTCGTTCCTCGAGAATTATTCGAGACGGAATAATCCTTAAATATTATGCCTGACGATTTCGAGATCTTAGCCGTTTCTCTTTCGATTTTCTCGTTGGTCCTAGACGCGTCGATCTTTTTTTTTTTATTTCTTCCTTTTTACCCCTGTTTTTATTCCTCTGCCACGCAGACCCTCGAGCGATTAAGAAACGCTCGCCGGAGGAATCGAGTGGTTTAACGTCGAATATCGCGAGGGAATTTGACGGGAAAACGATTTTGATTCTTCGTCCTCTTAGTGAATTTAAAGCGACTTTCAATGGCAGTCAGCTTCACGGGCTGCTTCCCTTCGCAGACACGATTATGCGAGCCGATGAATTTGCAGCAGCAAAGTCGAAGCCGAGCAAATTGAAGACGTTCGAGTTCCACCAGGTATTTTTCAACGTCCTCGTGATATTTCCTGACTAATTCAGGGACTTCGGAATATTCGCCCCGCGCTCTCTATACGTTTCTCCGATTATTCTTTAAAATGCATCGAGTTTAACGAACTCGACGCCTCCAATTTACTAATTAGGTTACAAAAATAACGCCAAGTTCGTGAAGCGTATTTATAAATGGCAGGTCAATTTTCGCAATCTACGGGCAGCAGTGAGCATCGTGGAATATTTTCGGACTTTTCAAACGCCTGCAACAAGCTTCCGGACCCTACGGTCAGCTCTTGACCGATCTCTCGCACAATGTTTGCTCTTGCTCGTTCTATTCAAGCACGTTTACTCCTTTGCCCCCTCCTTTCTCCTCGTAAAAGCCCTTTGACTTAGCACGAGATTAAACAAAAGTGCGCTACATACGAGACACACACTTGGGACCTAAAAATATCCGTCAGAAGCAACACTCTCGATTCTTTTCGCCCTATCCACTACACGCTCTTTTCACACGCGACAACGTGTCAATTCCGATAGCGGATCTCCAGGAATCTATTTTTTCTTTTCTTTTTTTTTTTTTTTTACTGATCGTATTGGCCGATTGCATTAACGTAGACTTTGCATAAGATCACTTTTAACGTTATCGGTTAATAAGACAAATCGAATAAAACGAACCGTTTTTAACGAAGTTTCGCCTCGATCTTTTTCTTCTTTGTCTTTGAAGATTCCTAAAAAAATCACCAACTGTCAATTCCACCGACAAAGAAATCCCTCGTAAGGGAGGAGATGATCTCATCCGGGCCTTGACGCGTACACCAAGAAGGCGGCGCGTAATTTGTCGAATCGATTAAACTGATTTGTCGATCGCGATTGCCTTCGAGACGCGTCGGGACAGCCGGCGTCGAGCCGCAAAACGAACAAATTGTGGCTCCGACAAAAAGACGAAGGCCTCGGCGAGGGAATAACGAAATTAAAAGCGTCTGCCGTGTCGCAGCTAGGCGAGGGTCGCCCGTGGCTACAAGCAAGCTTCGAGCTTGACAGCCTCGCCGAGCGAGCGAAAATAATAGAACAGCACACGGGAACGGTCCGCATTGTCCAGGATAAAGTTTACGTTTCGCCCTCTTCTCGTCCACCCTTTCGTCACACTTTTTCCCTTTCTTCCGTGTCAACTCTCTCGAAACGGCCGGCTCCACCAGGTCCTATGACGGTGTCTCCGAACCTCTTTCCCCTTCTCACATCTCCATTTTCCACGGCGACGTTAACTCCCTCGCTCTCCACTCCGCCTCTGTCTTCGTTTTCTTCTCGTCGCGGCCGGTTCCCTTTCTTTTCGCCGAGTAGCGGCTCGAACCCGCGATACTCTCGCGGGAATGTCGTTTCGCGGGAATAATAAAGGAATGGCACGACTTTAAAGCAGATGAGAGGCAAGTCACGAGCAGCGAAATTCCTCGGCGAACCGACAAGATGCAGCACGCGCGCCTCCTCGATGACGACGCGTCGCTTTCAAACAGCGACCTGTGTTTTTCCTTGCGTGGTTCTAGCCCCGTGAAATCCGTGTCTTTGCACGCGGAAACGCAAACTATTGGATTTGCACGGAGAATTATGAAATGCCGCGGTTGCCGCGCAAATCTGCCACGACTGGCTACGAATTTCCAAGCTTCGCTAAACGAGCAGACTGTTTTTGCCGTTTCTGGCGTATCTTGGGCTTTTTCGGGTACGCTCGGCTCGAGTAATTTGCGACATTTGATACGCGGAAGAGTTCTACGCCTGACTGTTTCGTATCTCGCCACCCTTTACTATAATAAATTCCAAGTTACTTGCTTCTAACCGATAGTGACCTTTCTATAATGATACTCGCAAATTCATTCCCATTTCTTCTCAGTTCTACATCTTTAGGTATCCAGCATCCTTCTTCTTTTCCCCAAAATTTCATCGCATCTGTATTTTTTATTCCACTCTATTCCTACGCGATCCTATTCCACTAGGTTTCCCTCCGTTTCCCTATCAAACCTTGAATTCGAATCTCAGCCGGCAGCAGCGACTACATATATATATATATATATATATATATATATATATATATCGACAAACAAGCTGAAGCTACGGTCGAATTTCGAGCTCGTTAGGGCAGACAAGATAAAAAGAAGGAAACGAGAGCACTGAGAATGACTCATCGAAATTACGCGACAGTCTGCACGCAAGCAAATGCGAATGTAACGATATTACTACGAGCTGTACAATTGCGGTATTGTCAAGCTCTTGGGGTCCAATGAGTAGACGGGCAAATAATAGGGGAAAATGTTCGTCTGGCGGCGCGTGTGCTCACGGGGGCCTATAGAAAGCGAGCACGAGGGTGGAAAAGTACGATTTCGTCGTATATCTTCGACGCTAGACACTCGACGCTGTGACGGAAGGTCAGGGGGCGCAAAGTGATTCGAAATGGAGAAAGAATGGCAGACATTTCGGGGCTACGGTGTAAGCGTGATACTGATGGCGTTAGACAAGGCTTTTTCCTACGGCTTTGGCAACTGCGATACGAGCAAGGGGGAGTTTGCATGAATCAAAAGAAAGAATCGATCTCGTACTTGACGTCGTGTATCTTCTGTTTCGCTCAAATGCACGGAGATTGCTTAATGGTACCGCCAATGTGGTCGTTTCGTTTGCCTCTGCCTTCGTTGTGTAACGTTACTTGGACGAAACGTAGTTAAATCATTAGAGAAGTAACGAGAAATATTATCGGGGCCGACCGGTTGGGCGATAGCGGTGATGTAACTAACTGAAAAACCCATCTCCTGCTTTTATTTTCTACCTTCGTGTTTCGCGATAGTAAAATAGAAATTGAAGCAATATTGATTTTTAGTTGGATTCGATACTTTTCCATTAAAACTCGAGATGCACTAGAAAGTTGAACGAACCACTGTCAGAACGGAGAAGTTGTCAATTTGCGCGAAACACGCATAGAACGCTACTGCTATCGTTGAACGCCACTTCAGGCTACGAATTCGATTCTGACGAAGCTACCAATGGGAAATTTTCAATTTCTTATGCGACGACCATTTCTATTTTCCATCGAAGCGCCACGAGTCCCGGTTTGTTTCCTTGCACGCCTGGCGGGAGTCAATTTACCTTGCCATTCATTTTCTCCAAGCTTCTGCGAAATCCAGCTGGAACGTCTGCTTCCTTCGATGCTTAATACGGAATATTTGTCCCGCGGGATCAAATGCGCGGGACAAATCGCTCCTCGTGGCATTGGATAACGCGGCCAACGCGATAAGACAAAGTGGATAGTCGAGTTCGGATAGAACGAAACAAGTTTACCTTCGAAATATCAGAAATATCTCGGAGAAGATGAGTCGGCAAACTGGTTTCCTGTAAACGATATAATATCGTCGTAGAATCGCCGGCTAAACGTACGTCCGCGATATCGTCCAACGGACAAATAAGAATCAGAAAGGGAAATACGAAGGGGGAAGCTGGATCGAAATGGGGGGATGATTTAGGATTTTCCGATACTACCCTTCGGATTTTGTCTCGTGAGAATTCAGACATCCTGCGATGTCTCTCGTCCCCTCTTTAAAAGAATGAAATTCGCGCATTCAGGTTAAAGCGACGATAACCGAATCCACTTCGATCGTTAAAAAAAAAAAAAATTAAAGAAACGTAATTCCATTCGATAGAGGCGAATGGGTTGTTAACAAAGGACGGGGACGTTGTTAAACCAATCCCTGGCGTTCTCCTCGTCTCCTTTGTCGTAAAAGTTCCGAATCGAAAGAATACCTGTCGTCGGTCGTACTTGGCGTAATTTATTCATATCCGATTTCGAGTCATTGCGGCATCGACGGAGAGTACAAGTAACGTTCTCCGCCGGTATGCAACTGCCGGAAGTGGCGACAGAGCGGTGAGAGCACGAGAGCCGAATATTAATTGGTCTTAATTATGCGCGGCGGAGGGCTCGTTTTAACACGGCCAAAGTTTTTCGCGACGCCCCGACCACCTCGTTCTTTCACCCCTTTCTCCTTCTTTTATGGACCCTCGGTTGATGCAAGAGTACACGGCAGGCTTTAAAGGAAGTTACGTGGCGCGGAACGAAAATGGTCCCTTGACGAGTTTTGCCATTGTGGTTTATCGAATTTTCTCTTCTTCCATGAAAAGTTTCGAGTGCCGGATCTGCGGCTCCGCTCGCGCCAGACACATTTCAATTAACGTTCGGTTTCCCTTCGAAATTCCTGATTAACTTTGCATACCATTGATCAACGAACGATTTTCTTCCTTGCGATCCATTGATTACGAAAGGCGAGAGAGAAGTTCCTTTCCCGTAACAGCTTTGATCTTGACTCTCCCACGGCGACGCAACGAATTTTCCAACGGACGGCTAATCCTCATTTTTGAAATCCAAATTGTTCGACTCTGTCGCGCACGCTGATTTAATGGTATGTAAAATCGATCGTTGCTTTTCACGGTTTGCTTCGCCACTCGGCGAGCTTTTAACCGTGCCGCTCAGTGGCGGCATTTTTATAGCGCAGCGGCAGGCTTTTTTTCCCATAGAAAAGCCTATTTAGCTTGTACGTGGATACGATGTAAATGCAGCAAGTTACGAGAGTGGCTCTCCCCGAAAGTTCCAATCTCCCGAGGCGAGAAGGAATGCGATTAAGCGTTGATGGCTTCCTAAATGCAAACAACCCCCGAAACCGTAATCACCGGAGACAATCACGCCGCGACAAAGGGTAGACGATGTTTTACCGAAGAAGAATAAATGACAGAGGCACTCGGCGAGGATGTCAATTAACCGACACCTCTTGAGATTCGTCAGCCTCCTAGGAAAACAATTTTCCTACGACTAATCCACTTTATACTCGGCGTCGAAATTTACTCGCCGGTTCAAAAATAATTTTCTACGTCTGCGTTTCGTACGTTTATCTCAACACAGATTCGTTCGTACAACGAACCAACGCCACGATGCAACGACTCAACGGTTGTAATTACACGTTTGGCTCGCATAAAACTTTGTCGATTGCCAGCCACTTTCACAACGAATTTGAACCTTTCCATCTACCAGATTCTTCTTATTTTCGATCATTTCTTCCGGCTTCTTCCTCGTGAAACGACATCCTATGTTTCTGCTCGCGATCGTCGGATAATACGGCCAGAGAATGTTAAAAGATGAAAATTCTCAACCTCGCCTCGTATTCGACATGCTCGTTTCAAATGGAGTCGAATGGAGAGCAACCCCCGCAGCATCCGACCCATTAAACCAATTGCAGCAAGAATGGACGGTTGATTTTACGGTAATATCGGGTCCCAAGAAACGGAAACGAAGAAAAGGTGCTATCGTGTGTGTTATTGCACATGATACGCTTAAGCGAGTGACGGCGTGGCTTATCGTCAGCCGGAAGGAGGGTGGCTGGAATTCGTAGGTTACTCGGCCTCTCCCCTCACTGCCTCGTAGCATTTCCCGACGTGGCGGCATCCATCCCCTACCATCGACATCGAGGTCTTCGTCCTCGTCGTCGTTGCCTACGTCGTCGTTGCCTACGTCGTTGTTGCCTTCGTCGTTGTTGCCCTCGCGCCGTGGCATCGCGACCCCTATATTAAAGGCAGTCGCCCTATCCGAGCGAGTTGCACCATCCGGGGTGTTCACGTCACGACTACGCGCGAATAACCGACTCATGTATCCCTGTAAGGGCTCCGATATTTTCTCTGCGTCTCTCGCGCAGAGGAAACTTCCTTCCTCCAGCGATTTCTTCGCGCAAGCTCGTTCATTTTTACTGCTGTTATTTGAGGTATCTCCCTTTGGCGCGGTGCACGAGACTGTAAATATTGTAGAATATTCCGGCCGGCGAGAGAAATCGCTTTAAATTTAATGTCAGTCAGAGGATGCACTGTTTCGTTGCTCCTCTTCTATCTGGTTTCGTCGAAGCGATGGAAATTACTTAAGATCGTACACGTTCATCGGGGTTGCTGTTTCTGAAAGACGTAGCGTATCGGTCGAAACTTTTTACCTGGACCCTTGGACGAGTAACAGACTCGGGAAAGAGTTGTGTATAGGGCTCGAATCGTGAACAGGGGGTTGGTAGAGTTAGGCTGGGAAAAATTGGTGCTCTTTTAATTAACCTGATGGAATAGCGACGGGGAAAAAAACGATTCGACGGTAGTGCAACTAACCTTATCATTAACAGAACGAATTTGATTAAATTCTCTCGTATTCTTGATACAGAATTACAGTTGAAACGTAATTAGTTTAGTTCGGCTCGTTGCCGTTCAGAAAATTGCATTCCACTGTTAAACGAGACTCGTTACAAGTTGTATAAAATACGAAATATTTGAAACATGTAGGAAGCACGATACTGTGAATTTTATCGTTTCTTTCTACGACACGTAAATTAAGGGGTACGCGACAATGTCGGCTTGAAATCTTCTTCAGCATTCTTTTGAAGCTTAACGCGTGTACAATACTGTGACAAAGGATATTTTGAGATTCTAAAACACGGCGGTGCTAGAGAACTGGACAAGAGCGGATGATTCTTTTATTTTAGAGAAAGATCAACTCGAAGCTTTAAACGCGTTTTTCTTGAAACTATGTTTTTCAACATTGCATCCAGTAGACCTCCGAAACCCTTGGTCCGATTAACTTGATAGTGTTACATATTATTCTACGCGAGACTGTCCACGATATCGCGTACGATCTTTTCTATAACTTAACCCGTTGAATTTTTCCAAGCGTTTAAAGTCGATTCTTTTCAGTGAAAAATACAATTTTGTCCTTAACAGGTTCTATTACGTTTCAAAATTACGGAAAATGATCTATGATACGAAGACGATCTAGTTTTATACAAGTTCCTTAAATATAACGACTTTTTACTTTTTACAATCCAGTCACGTTTGCCGCTGGGTGCAAGCAAACAAAGTTTCAGCGGATACGAAGTTGGACAGTGTCGTATCACTCAGCCATTCCGTAACTTTGTGCAATAAAAAACACACGAACACAAAACTAAGATATCGTTTAAAGTCCCCTGTGAAAATTTCGGTCCTTTACCAAATACTTGCAGGCGACAAAAAAAAAAAAAAAAAAAAAGAAAAAGAAAAGAAAATGTCCTTTCTATCCTTTAATCCTTTTAATAATTAATACGATATTCTCAGCCAGACTAGCGCGTCTCACGATAACTAAGCGTAAACTAACATTAGCCAAAAAGCAGAAAAAGCTTTCCCCTTCTTGTTTGCTCTTCCTGTTTGATATCTTGTTCATACGTTATAGTGTTCTTCCTTGAAACGGAAGCTCTTTGTCTAGGAGGAAAAACTGTAAATATTGCAGAATAACCGGAACACGGTAGGGCCTCTGGTACGAGCGAAAGGCGTTTGTTCGATGGATGGATTTTAAGCGCAGAAACACGTCTCCGCCTTTCCATTGCAATATTCAAAACCCACCATAATACGATTCTATTTGCAAATATACCACGACTAAAAAGCTATCGATCACTTTTTATCGCGGAAGGGTAGACTTAACGATCCAAGAGATAATACTCCGAGAGATACTCGGAACGCGGCAAGTTGGACGTTGCCAGGAGAAACTAGAGACAATTAGCCAAGTAATAGGAAAACTTTTCAGTATCGAAGATTTCCATTAATCTGCGTTAATCTCGCGAGCACCACTAACCAATGTTTCGTCCGTTACTATGAACGACTCCTGGTAGGCTACGATAAACACACTAACAAGTAATTTAGAAGATCCTGAGGGACGTTACAGCTCGTTCGTTATTCTCGCTTTCTAATCAACACGGAACAAACATCGCGCGATGATAAACGATGCCCGCTGGAGGAGCTAGCTATGTGTTCGAGTTTGCCGCGTCGAAAATCGTGAAACCTCGATGACAGCTATACGAAGTTGAAAAATTTATTTTAGGACCGCGACTCGCTGCTGGCTCGAATCGTAAAAGCACTGCCGTACCAATCGCGACATCGCTTTGCGATAGAAGCATCCGCGCGCCGATAGTTTTTATGTTTCCATCGAATTCAAAATTCTTTCGACACGATTCAGCGTCGCGCGACGTCGATTTCCATGTATATTCGCCACCACCGATCTGTGACGAATTTTCACGTAGGCATAGATTTCGTTTTATAAGCGTGAAATTTTACGTTTTAATCTTGTTGCAAATCCTTCCACGGAATCGAATCTCGGTAACTGACTCGTGCGAGGTATTACATTGAAAAGAAGTCGTCGCTTGGACGTTCGATGATGAATGCTTCGCCGAGAATGTAAGAACGATCATCGCAAAGTTCCAAAGTACCTAGAACCACCGTTCGCGATGTCCGTGTAAAAAATTGAACGTGTACCAGCGAGAAACGAAGTTTTAATTGGTCGATAGAAAAAGCATCGTATCATTTAGTTGCGATAATTTTTCATTCCACCGGGACCACCACGGTTCAGAAGCAGAAATAACTTGAGCCAGAGGCTCGCCGATATTCCACGGACTTCCGGCAACGGAAGACCGAGCGTTCCAACTTTTTTAACTAGCTCAGGTATTTTCATTATTATTAGAATTTCCGTAGGACCGGGCGGGAAAACTTCCTTTGCCGGAGCGTTCGTATTAAAATTTTTACGAGCTGCCAAGCGGAAAACCAAGTTTGCCCCATTCTCCGAGTGTTTTCGAAGCGAAGTGCGAAATACCACACAAATCCGTTTCCCTCCTTTTAAGAAACTTTTCGCTAAAAGAACAATCCCTTTTCCTTTTTTCTCCATTTGAGCTTTATTTCGCGCCTGAAGCCGGCATGGCCGCGCGCTTTACGGGCTTCTTTCCCGTCGTTTATTATTTTTCAACGCCAAGTAAATTTTATGGGGTTCCGTTGCCTCGTGACTCGCCCCACCAGCTCGTCACCGCCTATCCAAGAAACTTCCCATGAGATTCTTCTCAAATAACGTATACAGGGTGTCCCGCGATGAGTGCTACGCCTCAGTCAGAAATTTATTCCACGGAGAGAAATAAGTTCGAAATTAGAAGTGGAAAATCAGGAACAACGAAGCTTCTTCGTTCGCGTCCGCGTTTCGCGAGAGAACGTAATTTGAAAATTCGTCGGATACACGAACACGTAGCTCTACAATTCCCTATGAACCGCCTTAAACACGACCTATTTTAAGCACAATTTTCTAAAGAAAAAAAAAAAAGGCGAGGGGGGGGGGGAGAAGAACGAGATCCAAAGGAAAAATTCTTACGCTTCTTTTCACACTTATATTTGTTCACGGAATAACATCCTACGCGAGTTTATCTCCTATCTTGAAGCGCTGTGTATACACGTATCGCGCACAGTTTTCATATCCGAATTTTACGATTCGCCCGAACGGCATTGAGACTTGCCGTTGGCAGCTGTTGCCTGCCTCCTCCTGCGAGCCGACACGCGCCCCAAGATTCTTGTATTAAATCGTGAAAAATGGATTTTTTGATCCGAGCATATCGACAGCACGCTCTCGAGCGACTTGCTCCTTCTTCTCTTCACGAAGGCCCACGGTGTGATTTATGGGAGACGCACATCGAGTGTATTACGCGAAAAACAATATCGCCTTGCCGCGTGACTTGCGTACTGCGCTTGCAAACAGGGGTTGCAAAATTCGAGGAGCTGCCGCGTTTAAAGCGTCGTTAATCTGCAGTCTCTACGGTAGCGGAAAGATTTATGAGAATCGAGCTATAACGATCGATGATTCTGCCGCGATATAAAATTCGGTTTGAACAATTGTGCAGAAGATCGGTGATGGATTACAAACGTCCGTGCAAAGGGAAATTTCTTTCTCTTCGATATTGTTACAATCGGTCAAAGTTACACACCTGATTATAATTATTGTTAACGTGGTAGAAAATATAACGACGCGTATTTCCCGCTCTGGATAATGACCCGTATTTACCGTACAAATTACCGAAGGGATTGGAATTGTTATAATTTTCCGAATTCTCTGTGCGATTCAATTTTTTGTTTAAATACACGAACGGTATACGACAAGAGATCTATTTTCGGCTACCAATTTGCAAGTTTTCCCCTTCTTCGAAAAATCAATGCTGGGCTAGCGTTGGTTCTAGCAATTTTGAAAAAGGAATGGTAGAAACTGCTCGCCGATCGGATTCATTCCAAACCAATTTTCAAAAATAGCGAGAGAGACACAGTAGCACGCTGGAGATAAAAAGTCGCAGCGAGTGCCGAAAAATGCTCCGAATTCATAGAGTAATTCGTTCGTAATTGGAGCGTGCCATTGTACCGAAAATTAGGCCGAGCACTTTACAGCTTCGTTTCGACGATAAGATGAACATTTTCTAATTAAGCGCTCTCTTAATCCGTGTCGCATAGCGTAATTCGTCGCTACGTTAGACTATTGTTCAGAATGGTTAAAAAGTCTAACAATGAAGCTACATATACGTTATTTGAAATATTAAAAATAGCAAAAATACTAATGATCGAGCAATCACGAACGAAATACTTGTATTTTAATCAAATTCGCAGAGTCGAATGAGACACGAAGACCGAAATATATTGCCACGGGCATTTTTCTCCCCTGAATCCCCCGTGGAAATTCGTACCTTTGTTTGTCGTCGGGCAACGGCGTTCGAGATCGTTGCTTGAAATCGATATCTCGATCGGTGGAACGATAGAGAGTTTTCGACGAACTCGAGAATGGGAAACGGGCGCTGACGAATCGCGAGGAGACGGATCCAAATAAAAAGGTGAAAAAAACATCAACGCCATTTATTCCTGCGAAAGTTTCAAGCTTGAGGAATGACTCTCGTTATGCAGCCACCGAACACGTCAACGTTTTCAATTGTACCCTTCGTCGGTCCTCGCGGCTTTTTATTTCGCGGCCGAGCGTTCAGCCGTGAGATTGCGCCGCTATAACTGCGTGTCTCGATCGGAACGACAGAAAAATCTGTTGCCAGCGTACGTATCGGTTTTCCCTTGCCTTTCGTACAATCG
Organism: Bombus waltoni; assembly: GCA_014737395.1. Lineage (NCBI taxonomy): Eukaryota > Metazoa > Arthropoda > Insecta > Hymenoptera > Apidae > Bombus > Bombus waltoni. The sequence continues at coordinate 86,146 of JACXII010000062.1, read as the reverse complement.
ATTGCTTAAGACACGTGTCGGTGTATCGTTCGCGAATCGACAGCTGATTTTCGGACGAAAAGAAATCTTTTTGCACCGAGGTAATTACTCGATTGGTAATTGAGATTCTTCGTCGAATTATACGAGCTTAAATAACCTTTCTCGCGTAAAAATTCTTCCAAGGAAATTGATCAAAATTGTCCATCGTCTCTCGTTCCCGAGACGCTAACATTCAAAGCATTGATACTTACACGTTAAGTAAAAGATTCGAAAATAGTATGAAATGTCTTGTCGAAATATGAAAGACGTAAGGTCGTCGTCAAGAGCATAACTTGAACACATTGCATATAAATATACGCGCATATAATTAAACTTGAAGCATATCGATGACCAAGTGTGGGTCGTAATTGCGAGAAAAGCACGCTCGCTGATCGAGGAAAATAGTGGACGTTTGCGAGGTAACAGATACCTTAGACTTATAAACGCATCGTATCAAATTGATCCGTCAATGGGGGACAAGCCTGTGGCAGTGACAAATTGGTGTGAACAGAGGAGAATACCAAAGTGAACGAAGGATATTGCGAGCATGAGATATCGCAGGGGTGTGACGGAATTGTTCACGTAACGGCCATATCCTTTTCAATATGTCGCAACTTCCGTGTATTCGAATCGCGGAAAGAACGATGCAACGTCGAGAAGCTGACGACTTTCTCGTAAGAATTATTTCCAGAATCTCTACTATCGTAGCTTATACGCGACAAACAAATATTAATTTCCCTCCTAACGATAAATTTTCGATCTTTAAATACTCGCAAACGAATACCTGTCATCTCCCTAATCCCAAACCAGCCGGCTGCTGAAACGAGCAAAACTCATATAGAAGACTATGAAAAAAGCATCCCACTGACCTCGTTAAAGAAATAAAATCCACATGCTATTTCGCAACAAAGATACAAAAATTTACCAAAACTCCCGTTGGACAAATTGCAAAATGCAGAATAAAATGAATAAAAAAAAAAAAAAAAATCTCCATAATCAGAGAATCGATAAAAATTTCAGTATCGAGCAGTCGTAATACAATTTTTCCAAGGAAAAGGATAGTCTGCGAGTTGAAAAAAAGAAATGCTATTTCCGTATACGAAACAACGTTCCTCTTGGGAGCATTGGGAATTATCTCAACGGCTGCTCGACCAGAAAGACCTAGATCTTTGCGACAAAATCGTCGCATATCGTTTACGAGTGGCGCGAATGACCGCCACGGATTCCACGTCTCAATATCGAAATGTCTCTTGTAGTTGATCGCGATTCGAGGTTGATCCATCAGGCCAAGACACGTTCATTCCAACGGGCGAAAGTTTGCCGATAGTTGAGAAGACAGATGAACGAAGACGAAGGATGATTGGTGGTTGGCTTTGCGAGTAACTTGGAGACAGCTCGAAGACACTGTCCATGGACACATATACAGATGCCCTAACGCAGAAAAGGGGCAAGGGAGGAATCGCTCACATTCGGACCGATTCCAATTCCTGATGCCTTTGCTTGGTCGACGACGCGACGAGACGCAACCATCAGGCCTGATTCTCTCTCTCTCTCTCCACGCTTGGTGGAACCAACCCTTCGCTAGGCTGGCCGCAAACAAGGAGGTGGGCAATTTCGGGGTTGCTCAGCGTTTCTACCCCGCCAGACCATTTCAGTTCACCACTCTCCCCTCGCTCCTTCGCCGTACTCTTCTCTAACCATTCCTCTCTCGTCCCTGTATCCGTGTATCTCACTCTCTCGCGATCAGCCGCAACGCTGGAAACCAGATGCTTCCACATTCCTCGAGGTCGAGAACTTCATTGCCGCTCGTCGAGCACCGGGCAATCTTGCTGATCCCGGAATTCGATCCGAGCCACGATTCGTTGGATTCTTTATGACATCATAGGTATCGTGCGTTTTCGCAATTGCCGAGGGGACGTACGAACCTGATGACGAGTTCGTAAGCGAGGGTGTTTCTTTATCGTCAGTTCGCGAGGGAGTGTACGTCGGTCCACGAGGTATCCAAGAGTGGAACGATTCTTCTTACATTATAATTCTTCCGCTCCCTTCTCTCTCCTTCTTCTCCTTGTTTCTTATACTTCAAGTAGCAACGGTGGTGTTTTCGAGAGTCGACACGAGGATAAAATATACGTGGCTCTTTTATCGATTATCCCCTTTATTCGGTACTCCATTAAGTCCACCTTATTTTCGCCGTGTCATGCAGTTTCTCTATCGCCCCAGATACGAAGAACAGATTTCTCGACAACGTGCCAGGTAATTAATAACGAAACTCATACATGTAACTTTCGCTGTAAGTGCTCGTCGTGCTTCGTCACCGTTCGGTTTAGAAGCGAATACACGGAAGAAAAATAGCCTTCCATCTTTTCTGTCCGAGTACCGATCGAAATTCGCTAGATCGTCCCGTTGTTCGAAGCGATGCCCCTGTTATTCAGAACGCGATAGAAACGCGCCCCCTTTGCAGGGCAACGAGCGAAATTACAAAGACACAGCGGGACGGTTCTGGTCACAAACAATTTGAAACAGTCGTGGCGCGTTCCGAGCTATTTTCGCGTTAGATTAGTAGGTTTTAGCGCACGTCTGTGGATTATTCCGCTGGTGTAAGTGTAGCGGAAACGCAGCCACCGTTCCTGGCAGCGGACCTTAACGTTTATTGTTATCCAGGTTAATACCCAGGCTCCGTGTTGCGGAAACTCACGAAATCCAAGCGTGACAGAGGGCAGCTTTGTTTCTTCCGTTCTACCAGTCTCCTCTTTACTCGACTCCTGTTCTCTGCCTCTTTTTCGGCAATCTTGCTCGTCTAACGCTTTCCGCAACACTAGCCCGGCTTTTGCTTCAAAGAAAGCCGAGCGAATGCAACCAGGTTGCGATGTTATCGAGGTTGTGTTAGTTTTGTAGATTCGTAGACTTGTAGGATTTCATAGTTTGCCTGGAAATTCTGCTTCTATCGAACGTCCGAATAGACGATTCGTTAATCCATCCTGGGCAAACAGAATTGCCGAGGCAAAGGAAATCTCGCCTGTAAATTTCTTCGAAATAAGTTGTCCTTACTACTGAACAGAGTTTCAAACGTTTCGAGTTAACTTGAACAATTATACGACTCAAGCGAAAGGCTGGAACCTAGTGGACAGATTAGACGTGGACGCGAAAAAGCATGTTCGCTCGCGGAGAATTCAGCGTGCAACATTTTTCTGCAAAAGCAACCGTTTTATCCGAGCTTGACCCTTGGGCAAAGGGGACCAACAACGAGTCCTCGTTCGAGGGCTTCGTACGCTTGATACTTTAAATTTCGGAGTATTATAAGCGAGTTTAATAAAACGAAGCAAGGTAATCTGTATTCATGGTGGTTGCGATGTTACGTGCCTTTTTTCTCCTTGCCTTGATTTCCATATGAACAAAGGGAAGATAAACTCTTGAGAAACAGCAAGGGCCGCGGCGAGCTTAAAGCGCGGATAAATTTCAAAGAAGATCGAACGCTGGAGATTCGGTATCGATACATCGGACGATTCTCGTGAAATTTGAAGACGTTCTCGCGTTTATTTGGGAAATACGATTGTCCAAAATGAAATGGCGGCTCGAGTACGATGTGACGTAACCGAGTTTTCTTCTTTCATACGTCGATGATTATCCGGGTTAACCTCGTGAAAAATACAACGGTCGCGTTTCTTGCGTTCTTTATTTTCATCGTACTCTGCGTCTCAGCTCTCTTTCAACTTTCAATAAATAACACATCGCAGACTGCGCTAGAAAACCGTACTAACAGTAGTTTCAGCTTCAGGTGCTGAGAACGACCGAAAGAAAAACTCGTAAATAACGATAAACTTTCTATACTTTGCTCCTAATAAAATGAAAAAGAAGACGGCAGGTTAACCCGCGACTTTTTGTTATTATATTCCTCGTCTGTACTTTCATTTCTCCGACAAACAAATAGGAGAAATAAATTACGCTGATCACAATTTCACGCCAGAATTCACACATCCATCGTTACCCGGCGTAAGTCGCCATTCACGCACAGTTGTAACTTGCCTGGAAACAAACCGTGAAAATACTGAACCAACGACGACGACGAGCAACACGACCAACGTTTCCTTCGTTTCACTTCTCTATTCACCGTCCCTATTCCATCCTGCAATCGCTTAACCCTTCTTTCACCCTCGTTCGCCTCGGTTTCTCCTTCTCTTGTTTCTCATCCATGGCGTTTCGCGCTGCTAAACGTTAAGTTTCCTGTACAGGCTGCGAGAACCCGCGGTGGAGGGGGTAGTGGCTCGGGGTGGGCAAAGAAAAAGAGACAGAAAAGAGGAAGGGCGCGGCTGAATTTATGCTTCATTCGTACACGTTAGGTATACACGAGGAGAAAACGAGTGGAGCGTAAATTATGGTACTCTTGAACGCGAGCTCAGCCGCACTCCGACCTTCTATACTTCAACCTCAACCAGTCGTTTCTCGTTGCGAGAGCCTGTTGTCGGTACGGGTTGTTGGAGAGGTGTCTTTTATTTATTGTTTCAGGTCAGGCTATGCCGCGAGAAATTTCATTTTGAAAAACGCGCGTGTTCCCCTTGGAGCCGACGAGCGCGCGCGCGTCCCTGTCACCTTCATTCGCCTGTCGTTCGTCGTTTTTTCGTTCGTCGCTTTTTCGTTCTCTCCGCTCAACTCTCGTTCTCGTCCATCCGGTTCTCTCGTTTGGCGCGAAAGAGAAAAGCGCGCAGCTCGCGGCAATTTTCACGAACGAGACCTCTTTTCCTTCTGGCTTGTCTCTCTCCTCCTTCTCGCCGGTCTCTCTACTTTCAGTCTATCTCAAACACTCGCTTCAAAGCATCCTGTTAGACTGTTTAATAGACAAACGAGCCGGCCGTGAATTGGTAACGCTTGTGAAAGGCGTTCGCGCGAATGGCCCACCGTTCCTGTCCTCCGGTGTGTTTCGCGCTTTGTATTGAATTAACACGCGTGCGGCACAAAAGCTCTTACACGTGGTGCACCTCCCTCGGTATACGTCGCCGGGACGTCGCGCGACTGTTTGCCGCCATCGTTTTTTCCTGGCTTATTTCGCCACCTACGATTCCGTCTTTCCGGCTGTTCAGAGTAGCCATTGAGATCAAGATGAAAGAAAAGCGCCTCCGAAGATCGTATTTCAACGACGTTGATCTCGCTGAAAGAAATCTTTAACGGGCTGTTTTGTCTGCTTTAATTCGTAGCGTAAATACAGCTGGATCTACGTTAGAAATCGATCGCGTACGCATACCTACGGATAATCTCTCGGTGGAAATTATTCCCGGCAATTTTAAATAGCGGGCGGAACGTTCGTTTTCTCAATGAAATGCCTCGATCAAGAGCGTTTTCACAAGCTTCCATGGCATTCGCGATTCCACGGTTGGAATCCCAGCAGGTAATCAACGATAGTCGTCGCCGTCGCCGTCGTCGTCGTCATCGCTCTTAAATAGCTCGGATGGAAAATCCCATATTTCCGAGGCAGGTTTCCCCAGGATACACAAGAGGAACGGACGAGTTGCTGTTCGCGTCGCCCCGGCAGAATAGCGAGCGGAAAGCACTAATTGACTGGCTCCGTCGCCTCCGGTTTTTGAAACGAATTAGTTGACGACGAATCCGATTCAGTCGCATCCTTTCAGACCCTTTCTCGTCCTGTTTACCCCTCCAACACCACCATCCCCTGTTCCGTCCTTATGGCGACGACGAACCTTGCGTTTTTCAGACCCACATCTCGTTACGGTGTTCGCGGACACAGACGAATGGGAGGGGGGAGCGGGTGCTAGTGGCGGGCTGGAAACAGGGTGGAAACAGGGTGGAAACGATGAGAATGGGCGGAGAGTTTTTGTTAAGCCATCGAGAGTTTGAGTTAATTCGCTTGGCGTCGAGGCGAACGCATTACACGCTACTACTACGGGACTATGCTTAATTAGCCTGCCATCGAGCGCGTGATTTAATGCCGCGTCCCTATCAGGAAACGTTTCGATTGCGCGCCGTGTTCTTTGAACCATTCAAGGTCTGTTTCTCTAATTACCGGGGCCGACACCGCTGCGAAATGAATTCTTTGTGCTACGCGGTGAAGAGCAGCCTTAGTGTTTGTTCTTCCCTCGTTTCATGTGGAGAAAATCACGATAGGTCGATATATCGAATGTACATCGCCGTTTAAAATTGTTCCAACACCTGTTTATGTCGAACAAGACGTATTTTAACCACCCGCGCGGTCAAATGACCGTTCCTGAAATTTCGTTTACAATTTCTTGTATATAACGTTAATGTATCGCCATGTAACTTATCGACTTTTCATATAATATACATACAACCGATTTTGCAACATTCACAACTTTCTTTGTTCTTTACTTTCCGAAAAAAATTGGCTAAAATCTCTTTCTATATTAAGATACATTTTTTTTCGTCATTAGACAGTAAATATCTCATTATTGATATTGATATTTACGCTGTTAATATTAATACTATTGATAATATTATTCCGTATGACCAAGTTAAATTACGCGTGAAATATTTAGCGACCACTTCGTTATAACAGCGAAGGAGAAATTAATCGAGTCTCGATTTAAGGAAACCCAGTTGCACGATGTTTCTATGTAAATGGCCTGATCGACTCTCTCAAGAGGAAAGAGCAAAGTTCAATGCAGAAATATCGTGTTTGCGTTCGCTGAAACGAATCTCGAGGGCTGATCAATCAACTTTGTTCTCCGAAAAGTTTGTCTCGAGGCTTAATCTTCAATTATCCGCCGATTTCTGAACGAAGCAGGCATGAAATTACGATATTCCGAACGAATCAGGTTTTACATCCATCGATAATCTAATTTTCACCAACGAAATCCCTTATCAATCTTGTCCATTTCATCTCCTGTGTCCACTCTCCAGCTTCAGTTTCACAAAAAAAAAACATCGTCGCTCTAATATTATCGTCGAATATTATCATCGCTCTATATTTGCCGAATAAAAAGGAGCTGTGCGACAAGCAGATCGCCCAACTCACGACTCCTATACTATTCGAAGACCCTCGCTCTGACGAAAGAAGAATTCTGACCATTTCCTAATGAAAAGTCATGTAACGAGCGATTTTCCAAAATCACGAAGCCTACTCTACTCGGAGCAAATTGATAAAGCTCTCAATTATCACGGAATCTGATTATCGTGGTAGCCAGACTCGTTTTCACGGTGGAAAAGCGCGAGAGAGGAAACCAAACTGAAAGGAGGAGGCCAAAGGGGGAAAGTATAAAAAGAAAAAAGGTCGTGGAACCCCCTAGTCTGAAGTATTCGCGCGACTGCGTCGTCGTGAGGTCAGAATCCACGCTGCGTGATAAAAGACGCGTGTGGAGCTGTCGGTGGTTACCGGAGGGGTTGTTAATACTCTGGAAATCTGCAGCACCCTCGCGTCATATTCGAAATCTCCCGGTATCGGGGGGAGACCTCTTCGAAATTCCGTGTCGACATCCGCTTGATTACACGCGTCTCTCTTCCGATTCATTTCCGAGCAGGGACCGCGTCGACGCTTGAGAATTTCTTTCCTCGTGCCGTTCGGGACCTTCGCTATTCCGAATGGGATTCCCAATGATTTCGCTTAAACGATCCCTCTTCGCGGAGATCGATCTCTGGACGTGCAAATTGCCGGTGAATTTCATCCGGAGAAGTACACTCGTCGGACCTTCTTTTGATTTTCTCGATAACTACAGCGGTTCGCGAAAATACTTTCACACTTTTAGAAACTTTCCGTGAATATACAAAGTTTCGCAGTATTGACAGTTCAGACGAGGTAGGGACAATTCTACGGAAGAAGAATCCGTCGAGAATGTAGAATACATCTTGTTCGTTCGAGGCTTCGTTTCCGAGAAAGTCCAATTTTGAAAATTCGTTTAGCATACGTAACTTACTCATCGGTTACCAACTGGGCACGAAGAGACAATCAGCAAATGTAAAAAATGTGAGAAATGTATTGCCCGCGCCAACAAATAACGCGATTAGTAATTTCATTAAAAGTTTTTCAAATACTTTCGTGAGCCAGTGTACGTAAATTCCTGGCCCCTTCTTCGAGAATCGGATCAATCCCTCGACGTACAAATGCTTCTCCCAAATGGTTACCGTGGAGTGGATGAGGAAAGATCGAGAAGTAGGTCTTCGAAATAAGTTTCCCGGAATAATTGGTGGCGAACAGAGAACAAGCAAACAGTGTAATCTCGATCTCTCAAAGTACGGATTTTATTCTGCTTCTGGATTTCAAAGAAGAACGGTTTGAAATAAAATCAGCCGCCGTGGAAAGTGTTCGGTGGGAAGCCGGGTAAAAATAGTCGATAATTAATTTCATACCGCTGAATTCTTATTCCAATTGCCGATGCAACGGGAGATTATAGCGCGGCAGGGAAACCTTGGAGTTACATACTCGATGTCGAGTGGAGCCTTTGCTTGTGAACCGCTGTGTAATTACGTAGAACGACCGAGAATAACAATTAACACCGTAACGAGTGAGGGTAGCCTCCCTCCCCGTCAAGCAAAGCTATTCGGACGAGGACCAGGAAACAGAATGGAACTCCAGTTTCTGATGGAGGTTATAAGCTCCAAGGTCGTTTGAATTTCCATACGGTACACAGGCTGGGGTGTGATCTCTGTAAGCAAATTAATTAGTTTCACCTATTTCTACTAGCGGGAGTGGCGTTTCTATAAAATATTTCCGTAATTTTCTGATAAAGTAGGCCGATGATATGCGAGAGACGGCGAAGTAAGGTGTTTCGTTTCTAAAGTATCGCTATCACGATAAAACTGAGATTTAGACGGTGCAGTTTATTTGCCACGGGAACATTATATAAACTTGCAAACAGGAGATCGTAAGAACGTCTGTCCGGTCTTGCATTCGTCTAAAATAACGCTTTCGCGTCCTAAGACGGAAGAGTAAATCGATAGAAGCGAAAACGGTCCGAGATTTTTGGTGAACTTTAACAAGTTTAAATCGGATTCGCGGCGCGTTCGCAATTATTACGATTCCTGGAGCAAAGCGGAAAGGATTAAAGTGGAGGGCGCGACTTAAGAGTGGAGCTTTCTCGGTTGCTTAACGCATTGGTATTCGGCTGCAGTGCCCGTCTAATACCTCGCTTTTGTCTCAACAGGGGTGAATGGAGAGGGCAAGCCATTTTCCTCAAGGAGGACGTAATGTGAGGCCGGATCAGTCTCTTCTCCTTCTCTCTTTTTTTCCTCCTTTTTTTTTCTACTCTTCATTCTAGCGGAAAGTCCTTCGCCAAAGAGCTTCACGAGCAAGGAAAGATAAAACGAGATGGAGGACGATTGCCCATTGCATCGCGTTTCGAAATCTGGGCCAAACGGATTTAAGTGAAAGTTACAAAGATTTTATCCACAGTTTTCACAGTAGAAATCTTTCCGAAAGCAATTTGTTAATGTCACTAAGTAAGACATTTTTTTTCCTACAGATCTAGAAAATCTTCTAGTTTTCAAGACTTTGCGCGCTATCGATAAAAAAATTTGGAATAGCAGTGTGATTCAACGAGTTCCCCGAAAGAATATCAAGAGTACATTCGTTCTCGATCGATAAGATTCGAAAGAACTCACGTTTGACAGGGTACATGCACTCTGGTCCATTTTCCTGTTGAGGCAATGCGCTGGAAACTTTTTATTCCAGCTCTTCGAACGTTCGCGTCGTTACAATTAAATCCGGAGTGTCCACTTTTCTGTCGCAGAGACACAGCCCGATCTTGAGAGAACAAAAGGAGACGATCCCCTCTACAGTAGCCATAAAACAACCCCTATACTTTTATACACCGCGTTCCTATCCTTGCTGCCTCTTGTCCGAGCTTTCCTTCCCCTCTTTCTTGTCCTTTTTTCCGCGCCGCGGCAGTCAGTTACGAACCAAACAACCCTCGTATTTATGAGGGATCCTCCAACGGAGAAAACAGGGTACACACCGGCCAATTTCCACCGATCTACCCTCCAACTACTCATACCGCTGCTCCCGTGCCGTGCTCTTCGTAGTACCGCCCGAATTTTTCTGGCCCATAGGTTTTAACGAGGAGTTTTCGTGGGAAATGATCGTTCTTTATTGATAAGCCGAGTACTTCTAACAGGATTTTTATTCGCTCACCCTTTCGACCGGCTCCTCTACGAGCTGGACTTCCGTTCGGCTTTTTTGTTACTGGCTTGAGAGGATACCGACGTATATCACCGGAGGAGAACGTTAAGCAAGTTTTTACGATCTCTTAATATTGCGACCCCAGTTGATGCATTATTTCTTGCTCGAATGGAAAGCGGTAATAACACTCGTACGATTATGAAACAACGCTTCGGAAATACAATGATTATAAAGTTTAACGATCGAAGGAAGAGAACGTGTTATCGATGGATTAGAGGGAATAAAACGTGCAAGATTAGTAAACGGTGATCTGTTTTAATTTTACACGTGCATTTGTCTAGAGAACATTGATATTATATTAATGCGCGCGCGAAGGACAAGAAATTAAAATATAATGGAAAATCGACGGAAGGAAAAAACACGTGGCGATTGTCGAATATTTCACAGGAGAAATTAAAACGGTCCCTTTTCCGAGCGAATCGATAAAACTTCCATACGATTAAGACTCGATATATCTCGCCGCGCGCACCCTTTTAATTAAAGAGAAAGTAGCGAGCCGTTGAGTTATCGCGGTAGGGGAAAACAAAGAAAAGATAGGAAATCGCGATACACCTGCTGTTCAGCCGGCTATATTTACCCTGTGTGTTTCGTTATTTTCCAGGAGCCGCAGCCGCATCCCGTGTCTACGTGGACGCATTGTCTCGATTAGCACGCCAAGCGCAACTGGGGACATGGGGCGGTTCCAAGGATGTCGGTAAGTTTCGCAATCTTCTTATTATCGTCGTGCCGAAACTTGTTCTCGCCGGTTTCTCGCCGGTTTCTCGCCGGTTTCTCGCCGGTTTCTCGCCGGCGACGTGTCCCAATAGAGATAGGAAAACGTGAGATTCGCGAAAAACGACAGTCTTGCGCGCGCGCGCGCGCCTGTGTACGTGTGTACACGCGTGTCCACGAAAAACACGGAGGTTCGTCGTTCGCCGTAATTACGGCGAATTAATTAAAATTTGTCACGTAATTATCGACGAATGAACGGCAGAGCTCTGGTCGATTCTTAAACAACAGCTGCGTCGACGAAGGTTAATTAATTAGCGTTCCACGCATCATTAGACGGGCAAATAAATCGTTGTATCGCGGCGCAGCTGTTGGCGGAAAATTTGTTTGTCTCGATCGTTACGTTTTGTCCCGACGCTTTGCCAGATACGTTGAATTTAAAACCGGAGTTTTATTTGTCCCAGCGATCCGGTCTCCTCACACCATCGACTTTGTCTTCGTTTCGATGCGCCTCTTAATTACCAGATTGCCCGCGTTCCATGATAATTATTTCAATTACGCCGACGCAGCCAGGGATATTTATAGTAAACTAATAGAAGGCTGGTGGCAATTAAAATCGGCCGTTCGCCGATTGATCATATACACGCGCCGCGTTTTTAATTGTTTTTCAGTGATTTTAATGGCCGGCAAACACTGCCGCCTGACTCGCGTGCACGATTCTCCCCAGTTAATAAGAATTTTAATTCGAATCGATTTGTTTCGTTCGTTGTCGTTACGAACTTCTCCGCTCGAGCGTTAACCATTAAGGGCGAATCAAAAAATCCATTCCTACGCAATATATTACGTACATGCCGCGGAATGTACGTGGACGCACAAAGGCATCGAGCGCTTGCGGTAGAGGAACGCGAAATGTATTCCCTGACAACGTATTAATACTTGCAATGCGATAATCCTACCGCGATTGATGGGCTAATCTGCGGTATGTTGCCGCGTTAAAATTAACGTGCAGTGGCGCAACAACAAGGAACGCGTTGTAACGCAGTTGCAAAGTAATTGTATAATAATAGAATAATTATTCTCGCGAAAGGACCGATGTTTCGATATCGTTACACATTCACACATTACACATTCTACAAATACCGGTATTAAAATTCACCAGCAATAATATCCGTGAAACTATCGCTAATCCTGCAAAAGCGCTTCGAGGGAGGCATCAAATTTCCTGCAACTGTCAATACGGTGCGTCGAATTTCCCTCCGAAATATGTATAATTTTACCGATAACCAAACATTATACGCGAACCATCTGTTTAAATGTGTTTTCTCCTAACTACGCCCTACCACTGTCAGACGCAGAATGTTGTAACGTAATACGCAATTCGTGTTTAAAATTAATAAACGTCCGCTTCGAAAGTTTGTAATTAAGGCTAAGGATTGAAACTATACGCGGTTGCAGGTAAAACGGCGCTTTGTTTAATTATAATCAGAACGTTTGTTAGGGGTGTCGCTCGATATTATAAGCCCAAGGTATTGATTTAGTAAATTTATAGGCGCGTAGACAGACGACCAGACTTCTTTGTCCCCACGTTTCTAAAATAAATTAACACCGGCGACGAGTTGGTCTATTTCAAAGGGCGACCCTTTCGCGGAATGAGCGTGACCCGCGCTTTTTCTCGTTCTCGCTTTCGACCAAGTTTGGCCCGTCGCGTCGACGCGAGATACGTCGGACCAGCACTCTCGTGGCTTCCAAAGCCAATAAAGTTTCACCCGTTTAACCGTCTGTCTCACCCTGTCTGTCTTACAATCAGGCAGGCGAACGGAGTAGAACGGTGGAGGAGGGCGGAGAAAAAGTTGCTAACAGGATCATTGCAGCGTGATAAGTGTACGTATTAAGGGCTGGGTCGATAACCTTGGTGGCCGGACTGGCGAGATTCGAAATAAGAAAGGAACGCGCGAGACCGAGGCAACAGCCTTAAGAAGCTGCCCAAGTGCGACCCAAGTTTTATTTGTTTTTCAACCGGAAGGAGAAATCCCATTCGATTCGAAATGAATTGCTCGTTTGTTGGCCGCTTGGTATTTTCCGCGCCACGATCGCCTTCTCGCCGCTGGAATCTTTGGTAAGAGATACTTCCGTGAATGCGGTATAATTTTTTCGTCGGAACACGTCGGTGAAAATCTGGCATTCGCGTTTCTATTATTAACGTTACTTTGGCGACGAACCATCTGTAGTTTAAATGCAATTTGAAGATTGATTACGGATCGTCTTAAAAGCTTGTACGGTATTTCTATCAGACTAATTAGCGATACGAGTGTAAGTATATCGTGCAATAATTATAGAGCGCGTATCAATTAACTAGCGATACTAACTAACTTCTAACGAGGCAAACTTTGGCAGCAGGATGATAGACCTCGTATTCGAGTAATATTGCTTATATCCCCCCGAGTCTTAAACGACATCGCTACGGAATCATCAAATATTCAAATCGACATCGAACAAGAACCAATTCCGAACGTTTGCATTTGCCGTCAAGAAGGCGGCAACTACAGACGTGGTATTTTTATCCGCATCTTTAAATAAGATAAGGAATAATATATCTCCTATATCCGCGTTTCCTAGAAATTCTCTGCATTATATGGCCATTTATATCCAAATGTAATGCGCTAATTAAACTGGTAAGGATTTCACGGACGCAATACTGTTTTGAAAGATAATACAAAACGAGTTCCGGAACACGCCTACATTGTATCATCCTAGTGGATAGTGGCTAAAGTTAACTGCAATCAGTGGTTGGGTAGAATATCCGAGCCTTGGATAACCCCTGTTAACTGCATACGCGACGCCCTCGGGCATCTTCCAATTTAAACTCTGCCTTGTATGTGCTACCACGAAATAGGGTTACCGTATTATTATTTGTCGTTGCAACTGCTCACGAATAAGACTAAAACGAACGAACGAACGAACGAACGAACGAACGAATCGTCGTTGTATCGGGTTTCATTCCAGTTTTACACGGCAGAAATACTCTTCTTCCAATTCGACGTCGTTTGCTTTAAATTCGTGTCGTATCTTTCCTACTTTCCATTATTTCTTGCCAATAGCATTTTCGGGTCGTGACTTTAATCTTCGATAACTAATTCTGAGAACGATCCACACGATTCGATTAAACTACGTAACGAAGATGAAATATCGGAAGGTAAAGGATAAGGAGTGGTAGGAAATTCCTGGAAAATTGACCGTTATCAGAGAAGTGTGGCGCTCGGAAGACACTTGGAGTTTCTTACAACAATCGATGGGTAGCGGACTGGAATATCTTATTACCTCCATTTGGCTGTCTGGCAGTTTTCCAGTGTACGCCAATTTGCACTCGTTAAAGAGATGCCTTTGAAACTTTCCGCACAGACAATGTTGACTAAACGTTCTCTCCTTTACAGAACTCAATTTTCATTAGACGCGCCTAACTTTATGACAGGATACTGCATGCTTTATTCCCGGCCTAGCGTTTCTTATTAAATTCTGCTCTGACGAATGATACGACATTCGTCTTGCTTCGCCGACGTCCCCACTTCGTTCCGACGCAAAATAAGAAACGCGTCTGCATTTACTAACAAATCATTGTCCGACGTATCAACCTGTGTTTAATTCGATTGTTTCGCAGAAATTTTTTGCAGGTCCGACGGGCCTATTTCTTTTTCGAAATCAAAAAAAAAAAAAAACGCGTTGGAATACCAACGACCGGCGGATGCACTCGCCCCGATCGAAAACAAAGTTTCGAATCGTCGTAACGTACTTCAGCAGAAGCGGATCGAGAAACAATAGCAAACCTTATTGTCTCTGTAAGCACTTTTCGATATTCAATTTCAGAAACGTTCGCGCGGTTGCCACCCCTAAGTTGCCAGAGTAGTCGCCGACAATTTTTTTGCCAGAATTCGTATCTATTACCGGCGGGACACGCAAATTCAAAAATCAATTCCGACAGAACGTGTACGAATGCTTCTCCGAATTTTCCATACCGGTGCGAAAATATTTCTTCTCCGGTATTTTTTGCATCCGTTAGTTAGTTATCAGAAACGCGATACAATATTTTTTCTTTTGTCCTTTTTTCGAATTCACTAGTTTGACTTTTAAGCTACACTGTACTAAAGATTTGCTTAAAACGTCGTGAAAATGATGGAGAGGTGAGAAGAACGGATAAAGTAGTAAAGATTTTCGCAGCGATAGGAAAGATTTCGACAAGCCTGTTTAAATTTCAATCTCGGTACGCGAGATTTCAATAGACGCGGTAATCAAGGATTGACTTAAAGGAATTACCAAACTTTCATCGAGTTTTAAACAGCAAGGAGGAAATCGCCCGAAATAATAGATAGTTTATCGACTGGCTTGGAAAATTGATTAGTCGAAGGTTGGGAGTTGGCTTTCGCTGTTATTGCGAAACATTCTCAAAGAGATCGTTTCAGGTTGCATCGACAGTTTACCCGCCGAGAAGCATTTCCTGAATAGGGCAGGGATTTCCTTTGCCGCTGCGACGAACCTTTCCAACTTGCTCACCGAGGAATCCGGCGACTCAAGTTTAAATCGACGGACTTTTGTCAACTGCGAAACGACACACGCCGGTAGAGAGACAAACTCGTTCAATTCAGACATGCGATTCTCTCGTTTCCAGCATCGTCCAAACTAAATTAAACTTTTAATTATTCGGATAGAAGCGGCAAAAGAACAAACTGTTACTCTTTCCATTTTCATTACGCAACCCGTAAATTCTCGTTGCTTTCGTCTTCTTTCCTTCAAATTGTTCGCCGCGAATGGGACGGCAGTGTTCATGAATAGAACATCGATGCGACGTCGAGGTACTTAGGATCACGGTAAGCGGATCTTTGGTTAGACGTGTTTGCTAGTGCAAAAAGAATTGGGTGTCGAAAGGTTACATTGACTTGTTGGGAAAGTTCGTAGAGTTTCTGCAAATCGATAATTAAATTTCGCTGCGAGCTCGCGCGAGAAGGCGAAACGCTGAATTTTGGATAAATATCATATCGTTTTCGGTGGAACATTAAACGAGTAATAGTAAAGAGATGTTTGAGGTTCGCTCGAAACGATTGCCACCGAATAAGTTTTTTAAAGAAGCGTTTCGACCGTTCTGCAAACAAGTAGAATTTCAAATATAGCATTCGCTTTGCGCTTACGCGATTTCACGCTGTCATTGCGCCGGCGGCTGAATTATGATATTTTCGAAAACCTTTTGCACCGGAGGCCGATATTTCCATAAGTAAATCGGCGAATCCAAATACCAGGGAATTCAGCCGCCGTTTCCTCACTTCGTTCGCCAAGAGCCTCGCAATAAAACGTTAAATACGGAGCAGAAGCTAGAACCGAGGTTTTCGACGATTCAAGTTAGTATAATAGGTAGAATTCGATTTCGAGAGACTTGGAACTCGAGCATCCGGGTCTCCACTGTGGCTTCTAGTTAGTATCGATCACTTGAATCGGTAATTTAGCTGACAATGCTCGTTCAGAAGGAAGTTCCTGAACTAGGCATATTTCGATCACGCAATATTCCTATCGCCACTTACACCGCAGCTTACACATTTGTAAGATGATATCCAACTTACGTAATTCGTCTCTTGCTCCGTTTAAAGTATCCAACAATTTTCTAACATCCGTAAATCGTGAAAATATTGATATTCGTATCTATACCGATGGTGTCGATAGAATTGCACGACAACGCGTACAATTTTGCCCGTTTTCATCGTCAAACACGCTTATCGAGAGCGTTTCAGACGACAAAGGCAACCGGAACAGGCAATGACATTCGCGTGTCAATTAATGCAGGAAACGCCGACGCGATGAAAACAATTTTGTTGACGGATTAATGTTTCCCTTAGTTGGTCATTCGATTTAATCAGCACGTCGCTCGCCAACGATCTTCATCAGTGCGATTTATTGATACGGGCTGCAGTCAGCATCCATCGTTTGATCTGATAATCCTTTCTAATTCTAACCCGGAGTCAGCGCTTGAATTTCCTGGCAGCGGTCTCTTTAGAGGTTTCACTCAACCTCTATGGGTGGTCCGCAACCTGTGTGCGTCAAGGAAATTGGAAAGTCGTGTTCGACAGATTGATCGAGGAGTCGTCGATCGATAGCTCACCCCCTGTTTGAATACCCCGTTGTTGACCTCGATTATCGCGGTTGCCTCGTCGACGCGGTTTTATTCCTTCTTCAGAGATTAGCTACTACGGTTAAGTGATATTTAAAGTAAAGGGAAAGTAAATCGAACGGCTCTGAATTTAAATGAGAAAATTAGTAAGCTGGAATAAATAAAAATGTGAGGACCAAGACGTATGACAGGCAAAGAGTTGACAAACGAAAGATTTATTTCACTTTTATCGCGTTCCGAACGACGTTGAAGCAAAGATTGTCGTGGAACGATTTGGATTTTCATTTGTATTGTCAGCGTGTTCGAGACAAAGTCACGGTAGTTATACGAGGAAATTGTCGGCCGCGTTTATTTACGATATAACGTTAAGATTTACACAGATGCACCTGCAATTGCCGAATTTATATTCGCGTATTTATGTTATAAATTATGCATCTGCGTTTATTTGGGATATTCCTGTTTGCTCATTTGCTTGCAAAATACACTGTTTGTTGCATTTGTCCCAATTTTACTTAATTATAGCCAGTCTGCCACGAATTATTTGTTGCGTAAATATTTATTATACCGCTCATTATTTGCATACAACGTGCTACACTGTTCGGCCGAGGTTGCGATGCTTTATTCTCAACCGTAATTTTATCGCAATGAAACCGTATTCATCAATTAATACTTTGTGATAAATCATTCCGCGAAATAAACGTACAAATATCCAAATTATCCGTTGTTATTATTAGTATCGTTACGTTCTCATTACTATCAACTTTTAATTATTGGCGAGATAGAGATAGAAACAAACTCGGTTTATCCCATTTCCATCGATTTTCTTTCATAGATTTTGCTAGCTCGCTTCATCGTCCATTTGTTATCAAAGCGCAAACTCGTTTCCAGAGCTATCGCCGTTTTCTTAGACGCGGGCAGATCTCTTTGTCAAACAGGTCAGGATTTTTCTATAATTCTCGCGAGCATCGAACATACGTCGGCGCAATAAATCCAGGCGGGAACGTCTTACACGCGATTACCATAACATAACACATTTGCGAACGCGTATAGCAAGCAGAGGCGGCGATAGCGAAGAAAATTCGTTTTCCCTTCCCTTACAGCTCGGCGCGAGGCGTGAAGCGAAAATTCGATGCTCACGATGTTAGTACAGGGTGGCGCCGAAATGAAAGCGTGATAGCGAAATTGGCAATATCGCGACTTTTCCCTCCCATTTCTCTCTCTTCCTTAAAATCGATCGCGTTTCCCGCCCCTTTATCAACGGTAGCGAATTTCCTTTTCGTTGAAATACGTCCGTCATCCTAGCACGCCATAACGAGATTCTTCGGATTGTATCAGAGATTCGATATTAATTCGCAGCACTGTGGAAATTCGCTGTCATCGGATGGCTAATTGTTATTTAATCGTATTTATCGAAGGTGAAACTTTGACATCTCAGACGTCGTATTTTCGTACCGCTTGCTGTCGTATGGAATTGTACAACGTTTCGTCGTATTAGATTGTCCCAAAAGTTTCTTTCCTTTTGTAAGGGAATGATGGATGCATCGTATTCTCTGTTTTATATTATCTTTGTCGAATCATGTATGATCGTAATGATAGAAATAGAATAAAATGGATCGTACATGATTCAATAAAATAATATAAAAAAATTTCCTTGCAAAAGGAAAGAAACTGTCGGGACAAGCTAATGTAATTCACAGACCATTGCGAGAAAGATCGTTGCCAAAGTACAGAACCGATGCGTTGTATTCAATAGAATATTTCGGATATTCGTGTCACTTTTTAAAACAAGTGACAAATGTTCTTTCGAGCAAGACAGAGTCCCTGTTCATTTTGAACAACGACGAAAATCCTTCGTTGATTTATCGATAATGTTTATTCGCAACAAACAGAATGCACATGCGGCGAACGTTCGACGGTCATTTGAAAGTTCACGTTGGTCTCGTTTGCTTGCTTTTCTCTACAATTAGTGGAAACGCGGATTGCTGCGTAACAAGGGGACAAACAATCGAGGCACGCTGAGTAATTTCATTAATAGCAAATTATTGTAAATTCGTCCATCGCGATACGCTTAACGAGCTCCTGGAATTTCGCTAAAATCTACCATCCGTTGCAACGTACGTGTTGAAGATATCACTAATGATATTAAAATTGAATGCCAATTAATCGTATCGAAGGATACTTCAGCAATTGAAAATATGCGATAACGTTCTATAGAGTGAGCTTCGAGTCTTAAATATTTACTTGAACGAGTTGCCCCCGCGAATGATCGTTAAAACGCAAAACAACCAACCCAATTTAAAACTTTCACCGTTTTCCTCTTTGAGATACAACACGATGATTTACAACTTATATATCACATTTATACGTTATATTATACGTTAGCGAACCTTCCGGTATATTTCACGATGCTAATTACACACTGAGAAATTAGTCGTTATTTGGGACAGCTATTTGAATAACTATCGGTGAATAATAAGATAGCGGAGATAATACTATTAAATAATCAGCTTTAGAACAAATTCGCTACGAATGCAGACAACCTTAATCATATCGAAAGGAATCAGCAAACATTGTGTATCGATATCGTTCGGATCGACCTGACAGAATCAACAGCGTACACGGATGGTCTTAATAGGGTAAATTGAAGCATAGCCGCGACAATCCGATCGAACCCCTTTCTGTACGGAGAAATAGGATTTGAGACGTGCATTTGAGATTGCTACAATACAGGTTTGCACGGTCTGGCGTTACGTGGACAAATAATTGATGTCGACTTCCTACTTCGTTAATAAGCTTACCCATACGAAGCATTGAACCGAGCCAAATCCGGTTAAAACTATATTAAATAAGCACTCTAGTCACGCATGCAATTCGCTCGCTATATTTTCCAAGCGTTAACGAGTTATTTAGAACGCGGTGATACAACGATCCAGCGAGATCATAAAGCAACATTTTTAACGGCGCAACTGACGACCCGATGGATAACTGACGACTATAGCTGCAGCTAGAATCACTCAGAATCGCCTAGGAACAGCCAGTGCCAATAAAAGGCAATAAAAAATAAGTGAGAAAGTTTGTACAAGCTAAACCACTCCAATGAAAATCCGGCGTCCCTCCGCGTGCCAAAAACTTCCATCAACCGCTTCGGATAGCGGAAGAAATTCGTGGCAGGAGATACGTGCCCGGCAAACAAGAAAATCCGGGACACGTTCGCAGGACGAACGACTGAGAATTATTCGTAGAGAGTCGCGGCGAGGTGAGGAAGGTTGCGGCGTAATCGGTGCTCGTTTAAAGCACCGGCCGATAATTTGGCCCCCGTAATTTTATGCAATTATGCGTATTACCACGGGTACGCAGGTTTGTACGTTTGTACGCGGGCAGACGCGGAAAGGGTCGAAGCGCAGCTGGAATTCAGGGGGCGGATTTCGGCGTCCACGTGTCCTCGCGACCCTCTGCAGCCCACAATCCACACCCACGCTCACAGCTACCCCCGTGTCCCGTGTCCCGCGACCCTGACGGCCAGCAACGTCGCCCTCGACGCTGGAAATGCCGCGTCGCCTCGTTTCACGGTAAAGTGACCGCGCGTTAACTCCCATTCGTTACGCGTTTACATTATTATTAAAGCGCATTTACACGGCCGTTGGCGCGAGCGCCTCGTGGAATTTTAATATCCCGACAAGCGCGGGAACCGACGGGCTTCCTATCCTCCTGTTATCTTCCACCCTGCGCCCCAAACGGCAGATCAAAAGTCGCCGAGAGCGAGATTTTCGTTTCGAGCCCGTGTCTGCAATTTTTTCCACCCCACGCAGCTACTTCGCGAATTTGTTTGCGCTCTTCTTCGCCGTTCTTCTCTCCTTGCTTTCCCCGCTTTCTATACCGATCGAGGAACATCCATCACATCCGCTCAGACCATCTTCTGCTGCATATCCTTTCGGCGAGCAAGATTTCTGCCCGACCAAGTCCGGAGAAAGTTTTTACGGGAAATTTATTACGAAGTAGTCGCGTAGAATTGTTCGAGCTGACTCCAACTTTGAAATTTCTACTTGTACTCGAGTCGATATTCGTCACTCGCTTCGATGTACTCCTTGCGACGATGTAGCCATATGTAACGTACCGTATGTATGTAGCGTCGGTAACAGGGGTTACGTATTTGTAAAGAGTTGGCTAGGAAATTTTATCAATCGATGGACAGAACAAAGTTTCAGCTTCCGTTTGTCGCCGTGTATTTTCTAATCGCGTATACTGTTGCGATTGGTCAAATGGAACTTTGAATTCAGCCAATGTATGTACGTCGATTAGAAAGAACCGGGATTAATCGAAAACGTTTTCAGCTTCGTGTCGGATATGGACGGTGTATCGTTAATTTTCCTGTTTTGTTCGTTTATTTCGCCGTTGAGCTCTGTTTACGAGAACGCGGAATTTCATTTGTTAGTTGGGCGCATTCTATGAAGTCCTTCGTTCGCACGTACAAACGCCGAATTCTATTTGAATACGGTTAAGCACGTAAATATGCTACCAACTCGGAAATATCCGGATATTTGCACGTCTTCGGCACGATGTAATTCAGCGATGTAATACAATTGCGAAATTGCATCGTACGAAAGAAGCCGTAATAACTTTACGATGTTTCTACGTTAATCTTCGTTCGATTATCGAACTATGAATCGCACTCGTATACCGAGATCTCTATCGTTGTATCAGGTTGTCCCGAAAGTTTCTTTTCTTTCGTAAGGAAATAATAGACGCACAACCTTTTTTCGTTTTATATTATTTTATCGAATCACGTACGATCCATTTTGTTCTATTCCTATTATTATGATCGCACATGATTCGATAAAAGTACTACAAAAAAGAGAATACGGTGCATCCATTGTTTCCTTGCAAGACGAAAGAAACTAGAAACTTTTCGGACAACCCAATAGAATTTGATCGGATACTTATCGAATGGCTATATTTTCTACGATTTCTTCACTTTAATAGATGCTCACTTTAATAGGGAAGATATCCAATCTTTTCAACTCATGTCCAACTTTCATAACCTTCTATAACGATCAAATTAAATGTACGTGCTGCGGCTGAAAATCTTCAAATATTGAAAACGCTCGAGCGAACTTAAGCGCGAGAACTTCCGTCGACAAGCTTGGTGATAATTTCAATTGACGCGAAGAAAGCAAAGTGTCGCCGCAAAATCCACATTAGTCTGTCAACGCGTATGAATTGGATGAAATCACAGCCGGCTTTTCATCCGGTGGGAATCATTATCCGCGATCAATGGATCGCCGCTCACGTTCGCCGCGTCCACGTACAGCGTGCGTTGCATGCTTTATCGCTAGTCTGATCGATCGAGCGAGCGGCAGTACCGAACTAATGCCCCCAGCATTTAAAATCAGAGCTGAACGTAGACCGACCACGTGGCCGAACGGAATAAAGTTGGCCGCCGATTCGATGGAGGACATCGGTTGTATCCTCGACGATACTGCTCAGCTTTCACGCAGAGCTGAATAGTCACGCCGCAATTAACTCGTATTCACCACTTTGATGTTGCAACCCTCGCATTATACGCGTCGTCTCAATTGTAGCGGCGATCTGAGCCGATGAAAGGATCGCTGACTGTAGCCTGGGCTGCAGACACGGCAATGTTTATCGAACGCGGCAGGATACCTGCACTTCGGCTGAATATTGGCTTCCAGGCAGTGAAATCGATGTGCAGTTGCACGTTGCACCGGATCCGCCGTTGTTAGTCCGCCAATTCCGTTCTTCCCATTTCATAGTCAATACGAGTGCCGCATAGATGATGCGTTGTTTACCAATAGGAATTTCCCACAATCGATTTTCATTCTTCTCCTATTTATCCGACGCGTCTTCTGCCGCGTGAGCAAACATTGCGAAGTTTAATATTAAGGGATGTCTTTGAACATTCTTCCACTATCGGCGTTGCTTTTAAATACCTGTTTTCGATTTTTCTGCACAAACAACGGGGTATGCCATTAAATGCACATTTATAAACAGCCAACCAAATTGCACTCAAACATGCAGCCGCACCAGTTATCCTCGAACGTATCTCTTCGTTATCACACGCGATCGAGCAATTTTTATAAACCGCATAGAATACTTTGCTATGCCCTTGTACAAGGGAGAGTCGACGAGAGAGCCTCTTGTTTCGCGTGATATTATAAAATAGACGCTGAATGCCACCAGGTAAACATCGATTTATACGTTGGTTTAGAACGTTGATAACGAGAGACGATTCTAACAATTCCATTGCTGTCTGTCGAAGCGTGCGAGTTCGCTGTCGAGTCGAGCAGCCCGGCGCGACAACCTAAAGTAGGAGGAGTGCACTCTATGTATGATGTACGCTGTACTCGTGCATCGGTTACATTGAAAAACACACAACCGTGGAATAAGCTTTATGATCGTTGACGATTATACCATTTTGGAATTTCCCCTTCCGTTTCTCGGATTCAAATCTCTCTCGTAGTTATATGACGCAAGCTGAACCCGATACAAGAAAAGTATCAGAGAATTATTAGTTTGCTTGTTCGGATCGGATTTTAAACATCGTTATTTGTGTTTCTCTTCAACGAGCAAATATCGCAGAGTGCAATACGAGTAAAAGTTGAAGAAACATTCCTGCCTGCTGGAAAATTAATCTCCGCTGCATTTATTCGCATCGCTTCTTGAAATCGCTGGAACTTTTCAATAATAACAGCGTTTCAAAGGAATCGACTACGAAGCCTCTTGCGAGGAAAATGATTCAAAGTTCTTTAACAGCGGACTTTTTATGGAGTTTACGATCGTTAATATAAATTATCGCGAACTTGGTTCGTAAAACGACTACTTAATACGATTAAGCATCGAACATTCAAACAGCAAAACGGTTTACTAATCTGAGCCTATTAATAATACGCCTCAGCTATGTATTTGTAGGAATATTATTGTACCGTAATCCGTCATAGCTGCAAATTTAATATGTACGGTGTTACGATATTAGCAGTAATAGCCAACGCAATCTATCTGTATGCAGGAATATTATATTAACCTTGGTCGTTATACTTGATAACCGATAATTGATATTTCACATGATAATTCAGCTTTAGTTTTCCAGGTATTTCGTTACCGAGGGCGTTGAATTTCCGTAAAATGTCTGAACCTGCCCCTGTGGTCATTCAAAATATTTTCGAGCGTTGAATCAATCCTGTAAAGTTTCTACCGCTGCTGCCGGTCTCCCAAAGTTCTCCCTTTTTGCAGCGAGAAATGGAAATTTAAATTGAACCTTGTGTTCGTTGGTGAAAAAAATCCTGAAACCAGTTGACTCTATATAACAAAGCTAGACGATTTTTCGCTCGAAAATTGAGATCTTGATCATCTTGAAATCCCTCAACAGCGAGCAATTACTATGCCGTGGAACGACCACTTGGAATAGTTTAGTGTTTTGGCTGAGGGCTTAAGTAGTATAGACCTGTACGTGGCCAGCCAGCAAAGTCAGCGTACACCAAGCGCGTTAAACAATGGCGATCAACGTCTTTTCCAACGATTCGTGCTACGAAACTCGGTAACAAGCTATAAGTCTGAAAGACTGGCGTCCCGCTAGGAAAGAAATTCGAACGATTTAACGAAACGAACGCGTTCGTTACGCGTAGAAATGGATATCGTCGAGTTTTGCATATACGGTATACGCGTATACTGTAGCTTTACACTATCGTATTAAAAACTAGACTATCAAAATCAACAAGAAGCAAATTTTACCATCGCGAAGGATAAATAATTTAATAAGGGGAACACGCGAAATATAACTTTAGAAAGAAAAAGTGGACGAAACGTATACTCTGTAAAAGTATACGAAATATATAGAGCGACGTTGCGACTGAATTCTTTTACCCCGTCGTTTTTCAAATAAAATTACCGCGTAAGCTAAGTGTGTCTCGACGAGTCACCCTTCGCGAGTCACCCCATTTGTCAATCTCCTCGAGTCGGAAACTCTGTGGCAACATCTTATTCCGAGCACTGTATTCATTGCTTGTACGGAGTAAACAGGGTGGTCGATGCAGAGCTTGTACAAACTAATCAAGGAATTTACAGTGGCACTGGATTGGCCGAGCCGTTCGTTGACCAGCCAGGGGTAAACGACGGTCCTAGTAGCCGCATTCGGTAAGACAGCAAGATTCTCTTCACACGTCAGGAACAGAGAAGCTCGGGCTCCGCGCGCGCAGTAGAGGCAGGAGGAACGTAGACAGACCGTAAAGGATATCGGCCGTGTCCTTGCGCCTGGCACGTTCCTCCAGCAAAGCAGCGGATCCTTTCGTGGAATACGATGAGAATGTTATCTGGTGGTAGTGCGAGGCCCACTTAATTGCGTCTGGCCGGTATTGCACGTATAATGGGGCGAGCGTGCGGGGGATGGTCGACTGCCTTGGCAGATAAGGCTGCCAGAATGGCCAGCCGTCCAGAAGGGACGAGAGCCGGTTCGTTCCTTCGTTACTTAGTTCGTTTGTTTCAAAGTTGTCCAGTTTGCCGCCGTTGTTGCAAATCGGACGCGAATTCCGAGGCTCGAATCGTCCGAGGTGAGCCGGTGTTCCAGATCTGGAGCTTTCGCATCTGTTTCAAATTTTATACTGTGTAAATTTATACTGCGTAAATTTATACTGCGTAAATTTATACTGCGTAAATAATTCGCCACAAAGTTCGACTTGAATCCACGTTTCGTTGGAACTTAGTTTCTGTCGCTACGAGGGTCGACGCAAAGATGTGCCAGAAATTGAAGATTAGAGAATCTTCTCTCTTGCAGAAATAACGTCACTGTGTGTCGAACGAAGCTTTTACATATCCGTGGTCTGCGCTGCTCCCAATGACTTTCGTTTAACGTGTTTTCGCGAATATCGAGACTTTGGATATTTTTTATACCGATTGGGAAAAAAGAACGAAAAAAGAAGACACGTTCGAATACCGGAAGAAAGAAACGCTACCGCTCCGGTGTTTTGCATATTGTCTGACTTGTGCTCGGCAGATTACACAGCGGTTTGAAGGAATGGACAATGGGTATGGTTTAACACTCTAGTTTTCTGCGAACAACGAGCTGATGGGAGGCGAGGGCGTAGGAATTGGTCAGGCGTGTGACCGGATTGTGGCCAAAGCCCCAAAACCATCTCTCTCCCGCATCCCTCGGGGTGCTGGACACCTCCCTCACGACCGCTTTTAATCCACGTAAATGACTGGCCTATCCCACTGCCGTGAACGTTGTTTAAAGCCTCGATTTGGCGCTTCTGTGTTCATTCATGTGCATTCCATGAAAAAAGAACATTCTCGTTCGTACACCGCGACAAACATACACCCAACGTTCCTCCAATTGACAGGTAAATTGATTTGACAATTTCTCATTCGCCTGTCTTTCCTTCTTACGAGCCAGTTGTATAGATACGAAACGACAAATTATGAGACGTTCAACGACGTTGCACCATAAACAAACCATGTCTAAACGCTTTGTTTGAATTTTATAGCCGCGAAGCGCGGTGTACTAGAGAAAATCGTAATTTCACGCCAGTATAAGAGAGAAATTCAAAGAAACGCGATCTGGAAACACCCTCGACGCAACTTCCTTCGCTTGGCTCGACTAGGGTCTTAGACATACTTTCCACGAATCGGCAAGGCAAACAGGGTGTTGTGAAACGTTGGCCGAATGTTGAAGGATCAGAGAGGGTAGGAAATATCTAGAGGCAAGTTTGCGGGCTCTTTATTTCCGATTCTTTGGGTGGTTTCGAAAGTTAGGGTTACCGAGAGAGCCACGTCGGCGCGGCTTTAACAAAAGCACTCGTTAAGGTGATTAACGAGCGGCAGAACACCGGTACAACGATACCGCCACGGACGCTATTACGAGCTTTATTAATTGCTATCCTCGAGTAATTTGCCTGGCGTGCGTTGCGGACGAATGGAGGAGCCGCGAGATGGTTTACTGCCAAGTCAGCTTGACAGATTCAGGTGTTTGTCTTTGCGGTAAGGCCGCTCCAAAATTTCAAACATCTTGTATACACATTTCTGGACACGCGTAATAAATATTTGCTCTGCCTATTCCATCGCAACCTATAGATCATGGTAACGCGTTTCAGCGATTGCGAAACCATCCCCCTTTTCGTTATCTTCGTGATACAAACTAGAGATATCCGTGCAAATGTATTACATCTTCCGAGGAACTGACAGAGGCGTGAAATTTGAATAAACGTACAAATAAAAGGTAAAACTTTTACTCGAAATGTTGTAAATTTTCAACGTAACATTTTACGTTCAATATCGCAGATATTTTTCCACTCGTTCTTCTCTGTTCTGCGTATTTGTATATGAAACATCTGCACAGCCTATTTATGATATATATGAATTTTGTCAGAACTTAAAATACTGTGTTATCTGTTTAACATGGATTTTATTCTGTATCGTAAAATACGACACTGCTGAAATATTTAATACGAACGAAATTTTATGAAACGCCGCACTGAGATAATAGAATGTCGATATGAAATAATAAAAGCAGAGAATTTTCCATTTTTACTCCCGTATTTATTTATCCAAAATCAATTGGATAGTAAGCTTTTATTACTTTCGGGTTTAATATCTCGTTGAAACGTCCATGCTTCGATTTCTAAATTCGCAGTCGACAAAGGATTATTTTGTCGCAATTGATGGACGCTTCGAAAAGTTGGTGGTTCTGTATTGTAATCCCCTCGGTTCTCATTCGCGTTGCAAATGCCCCTCGCACCAGCGATCGTCGTCCCTTTGATCAAATGTCGCAAAAATTTGTTGGTGTTTGTATTTGTTATATACGCTGACGGTCGTTTACGCGAGTCCCATCCATCGGTCGATAATAATAGGATTTTTATGACATTTGATCAAAGGGACGCTTTGAAACGCGCATCGAAACACGACTCCCAAAGAATTTTTCATAAAATTACGTAAATATCGAAACATTAAAGATAGAGGTATATTCAGGTACGAAAGGTATAAAATTCCACCAGAATAATTAAGCTTTACAATTTGCATTAGTCTACCTTCCGCCGTAACTTAAATCTACAATCGTAAACTTGAAACGCGATTCACAAAGTCTGTTTACAGTGAAAGTTATCTTTGCACGATCATGCGCCACTTTTTCAATTTGATCTCGTTGCTGTGCGATTCAACAGGCTCCGCTCATCTTCGTTATCGGAAATTAGGTGTTTGTGCGCAAACCGATAGATCGCAGGAAGCACGAAGCGCGGATTAGCAAGCGTTTAACGGCGAGGCTAATAGAATATGGCCATGTTACAAACGACACGCATCTACGAGGTACTTTGCTAAAGTGGAATTATTGGAATCGTCAGAGGGGGAGATTATATTGCTCCAACACGTATTCCTCTAAAAATACGTATTAGTATTAGTCAAATTGGAATAGCCGAAGCTCGAGACGACCTCTTCGACCCAGCGCATTTCTCTAAAAAGTCAGTGTTTCAATCGCAAACCAGACAGGAGAGATTAAATCGTTTCAGCCGCTTTGAAGTTCGAGATTCGATCTTGATTATTTCATAAAATTTTCCTTTTTATTTTCATTGAACGGCTGCTACGTCGCGATATTTGTCGTTGAATAAGAAAGAGAGAGGAAAACGAACACGCCACGCTCTGTCCCCGATACCATTGCCATGGAATGCACGTGGAATGTCATTCAGTGCACAACTCGTCGCTGGGCGCGGCGGAATCGTTCAGCCAGAAGCGTAATTGATTCGGAATTATTGCGCACGACATTTGTCCGCGCGCCGATACAATCGAGTTATGTCGGAAAACTGTATATCGGAGTTATTCAGAGGGGAGAAAGAAGCATAACGCTGGCGAGCCGAGCAACCAGTGTATTGTTACGTTCAGTTTATTTAATTATAAAATCGAAGCAAGCACGGCTCGCTGTCTCGGAAATTGTTTTAACCTTGTTTCAGAGGCGCGTTGATTAGCATCGAAGTGGTCCCGAGAACCAATCCAGCGATACGTATTATAACGTCTGTCTTTATTATCAACGAGAACGTCTCTCTTACTTCCGTGCGAATGCTTCTACGCATGATAAACGTAAATTTATTCTTATCGGTTTTACGACCTTTACGCTGAACGGGGCATCACGACTCTCTTCGTAAAGAAGATTCGAGGGAGATAAATCTACGGGATTTTGTAAAAGTTTCAAGACATAAAACGATAAAACTGCTATTAAAACGGCCATAATATTCACACGGTATCCCTAGACAAATATCTAACGATTACACCCCAATTTCACACGAAACAAGAACCCTCGCGAACCACTTTTATCAAGATGCATCTTCGCGACGCCTCCTCACTTCCTCCATATTTCTCCGAGGGTATAAATTTTTCGCGAGATACGACGACGATAAAAATCACAGGGCGGTAACAATGGCGTAGACTCGACCGAAGGAAGCGTATAAGAGAGC
Organism: Bombus waltoni; assembly: GCA_014737395.1. Classification (NCBI taxonomy): domain Eukaryota; kingdom Metazoa; phylum Arthropoda; class Insecta; order Hymenoptera; family Apidae; genus Bombus; species Bombus waltoni. The sequence goes on along the minus strand of JACXII010000062.1, from coordinate 56,688 downwards.
CTAGACACGAGTAACGTACCTTTTCACCCTGAGGATTTATGCGGTCGCGATAAACGTCCCGGCGCCTCCAACTACGTACGCGTAGACGAGAACTTGAAATGGAATCTTTACGCACCGACGAGAGGCTTGAACGCGGTTAGGCCAGGCCTGTTCCGTGGAATTTCGCAGCGTTGTCCTCGGCAACAACCCCTCGAACAAACGAAAACGACGGAGACCACCCAGCGTGGCGGGATCAAAGGCGCGGTCGCGATGGAAAAGGGAAGCGCGGCACAGAAAGAAATTATTCCGAATTAATTATGCGCGAGTCGGGACACTGTAAACGTACTTCCGAGCACACGCAAGTTTCCTCTCTTTGAGACGAGGTGGCTCGTCTTCGCGTGTGACTCCTTTGTCCTTTCGTTTTCAGTGTACGCGGCCGAATATAACGAGAGACGCAAGTTAATTTGCCTGGAAATCGAAAATGGATGCGGCAAAGCTGGTTTTGCCACTCTTGCTTCTTTTTATTTGCTTCTCTTTTTATTTTCCAAGGGGATAATGACGGGGCTGTCGAACGGATAATACGCTCCTTTCACGAGTTTTCGATACACTCGCGACAACCATCAGAGCGATCGCAATGAAAAATTTCCAGTTTTTCATAGAAACGCTACACCCGTGACGAACTGAATAATTTGCTCTTTTCGACGGAACAACGACAAAGGCTTGATATGTACGATGGAATGTACGATCGGATAGCGAAGGAAAAGAGATTTTTGCGAGGTAATCAGGTACAGAACAAAGTTCCACGTTGTTACAAATGACAGGCGGTATTCATTTCTAAAGATTGCATCCAGTTCGATCATTCTGGTATCCTCCGTTCGCATCGATACATCTTTTTCCGATTAAAATCTTTTTCCCAAAATGAATATCTCTCAAACGAATATCATGGAAAACCTCTGTAGGTGAGCTTCGTTACCTATTTTTCTACGTGTATCTACTGTTGCAATTCTATAGAACATGCTGCAAATTCGAGTACATTCTCGTATCTCACCACCTCAAATGGCAATTATCACGAATGATGTTCTTTGTACCATATACGTTCTTCCACCTATCAGGTTGTTCCAAAAGTTTCTTTCGTTTTGTAAGGAAATAACGGATGCATCCCATTCTCTGTTTTATATTATTTTCGTCGAATCGTGTATGATCATAATAACAGAAATAGAACAAAGTGGGTCGTACGTGATTCGATAGAATAATATGAAACGGAAAAAGGTTGTGCATCTATTATTTCCTTACAAAAGGAAAGAAACTTTCGGGACAACATAATACATTCTTCCATCTATTTTTGGCTACTCGAGACAACGAAACCACTCGAAACAGCAGTGAAACATCGTGGGTCGCGTATACCTGTGGCAGACTCTTAACAGAACTTCGCCGGGCCGAGAGTATACATATATTTCATTTAATCATCGTTCGTTGGAATATGTGGCTCTCTGGCGCGCAACAGTGTATGCCAATCCGTGCGCGAGGTGTACGTTTTAATTTGCTTAATGACACTGTTATATCGAGAAATTAATCATCGTCGGCCCGACTCGCCGGTAATTTCATTTGGTCAAAAATCTGCGTAATACGGTCTGAGTTGAACCGTGATAAAAATTCGTGGATTAATCCAAGCGCGATTCGATTCGCCCGTGTATTTTAACGTGTTGCGACTGATTCGTGCAAACTGATGCTGCTCAACGAGCGGGACCAATTTAAATAGGTGGTATTGTTTCACCAGCAATTTGCTCGCGTTCCGTGAAACAAAGTTATTCCGCGATATAAAAATTTATAAGACTCTAATGCCCCCTCTGGCAAATCAAAGACACAAAACGGAATAAAAATGGAACGCGAAAATATTACATAAAATTCCGGCTTCTCTGTCACAACAAATTCTGCAATTATTATTATCACGTACAGGAAAGAATTTCATGCTTTTACTTTTGCCGCACAAGAATACCACGAACTGAAATTGGCTTAACATTTTTTACACTCTAAACTCATTTACCCTCTCTCCCCCTCCCCCCACTTCCGTACATTCGTTTCGCAATCGGCGAATATCCCGCATTAAACGATCGCTTTGATCAACGATGATCCTCGACTCTAATGCCAGTTACTTTATCGGCGGGTCTCTCGAGGACACTAGCTCCGAGCGAGGCGCTATCGCAGAAAAATCTTGGTCAGCCGAAAAACAGACGATTCGGCTGGTACACTGATAATTGCAGCAAAACCGTGTGTTCCACGGACAAGAACGTTCCTAGTGCCGGAAAATCGTCCAGGCAAGCGGGAGAACCTTACTTTCCGAAACGAGATAGGGGCCAGTAGAGGATATACACGAAGGGGTGGCTGGAGGTTGCTTCGGAATTTAATCTAAAGTAGAATCGCACTCCCCCGGGAGAAGCTCGCTTACACTTTATCTTATTTCGCTTTATACCTTTTTGCGTGCTCGGAATGGTACTTCCTCTGTATAATATCCAGCCGGTACGAGCGCGGATATCCGTCCGCTGGTATTTGCGACTGTACACCGATGCAACTTACAAGGGATGCACTTAAGCGAATGTTGTCACGCTCGTTTCGCGTGATGGCGCGACTTCCACGAAAAATTTCACGCGGTGAAATAAGCCGATTTCAAAGAAGCGGCGAAAACTCGAGCTTTCCACGGTCGTATTCGCCGATACCGCCATACTCGCAAACATTCCACCCGTTATTGAAATGAAATTGTACATTACGAACATCCCTACAAATTTCGTAATAATCGGAAAATTTTGAACGCGAACGATGTTTGTTCCGTAATCATGAGCTTCGTGCGTACAAATTATGTTCGTTCAGCACACCGACGGATAATCGAACGGCCGGACAATTCGTTTTAACAGCGCGAAAAATCAAATCTGTAAATTGCACGGAAACGCGATACGAATCGATATGTTTTTAAATTAAACGAACCTACCCTGGCGACGTGACGAGGAAACGCGGCCTCTGGTTACCCTCACCTGGTCGACGCACTCGTTTATCCTTCCTGCAGTTCTTCTTTTTTTTTTTCTCTTTTGCAATAGCAACAGACGAAAAACAAAAATACGAACGTCCGAAATATTCGCGTAAAAAGGAGGAGAGTGAGAGGAGACCAACGAGAAACGTATAGTCGTACGGAAAACAGCGTATGCGTCGACACAAGTAACGGAAATAGGCGCCGCGAAGACGCAGGCGTAGCCACTCGCAAATTTTAGGACGAACGTACGGACAAAAAGAGGACCGGCGAACGCGTTACACGACGCTGAATAACGAAATACGCGAAGGAAGCGGCACGCGCGTGCTCCATCCCTCTTCCTGACAGCTCTATCTCGCGTTTATCTGGCGAATCTACCTTCCACGGGGACGCATCCTCCGACCGCCTACCCTTATGAACCATTGCTTCCACGGAATACCGAAATCTTTCGCGGGGCCGAGAATTTCCAAGTAGTTTGCTGGAGGATCGTGCCGCCATCGCGCGTCTATGCCACGAAGAAGAATCGAGCCTCTTCGAATCTTTGAGCCAGCACATACGCGAAGGGAGATGAAAGTGTAATGAGCCGTAATCTCGGTGTTCCACGGATTTATTCGGCCGGGTTCGGTGAATCGTGCGTGCGGAGAATTCGCGCTCGAAATACGAACCACGGAGATTTATATCATGAACGATATTGCCGAAACAGCGGATGATATTCGACGTTGTTCGATCTTCCGTAGCCGCGTAATTCTGGTCGCAGATAATTTGCGCAATGCTATTCGACGTTTTCGTTTATATCGGCGAAGCAAGAGGATTTCTGCCCAGTGGATTAAAAGGGGAAACGCGTGAACGACGAGTGCTCGTGTTAATTTACGATGCTATAGGCGAGAAGAAAGATACTTGAATCGAATAATCGAAACACAAGGCTTTCGAGACGTCTGAATATCGGGTGATGTCGATAAGCTGCGCGTGGAAGGATAAATAGTGGCGGAGAAGCAAAGTTCAGAGCGACGAGATATAAGAAATATTTTAGCTTCGAGGTCGGGGAATATTTTTAAGTTTAATCTTGTTTGCTTCGTCTGTTTGGATTCGCGCTCGAAGAATAAGGGGAGAGAGAATTTCAATTTTCCACGAAACACAGACGGTTCACGGCGTCATCTTGCGCGAGTCGAGCTTATCAAAAAACGACTCGGAAGAGAGAATGAAACGCAGCTTGACTCAAGGTGTAATCGTCAGGTTATTTTATCCTCGGAACGTCTTCGCTCGGAGGCATTCGCCAATTAGGAAAGGTAACCTTCCCAGCGACGCTCGTTTATCGTTGGAATCTTATCTGCACGCGATAAAATGGCGAGGCACGGTCGTTTTGAATCGAGGCCCCGTTTCACTGATCCGTTAATAAGATAAGAAATTCAGCATAACTGTGTTCCGTAAAATTGCTTTTCCTAAGATCGCGGTGTAGTCTGTCGCAGTACGTTTCCGTCTTCGCGGAATAAACCCGTACAACAAGACGCTTGCTAATCCTCGATCGTCGTTGCAAATGAACAGGAAACGACGAAACTAAAACGTAAACCGTACGATCCAAAATTCTTAATTGTCAGTCATAAAGTTTACCGACTGTCCAAACCATTTAAATCCGAGTATTTTCACCTGCTAGTGTACAGAGTAACATATACGAACTGCGTATTACAGGTACACCAAGAAAGACGCACATTTTGCAAGCTATAACATCTCCAACGTTACCAGAAAAACAATCCATAAACAGTGTAAGAGATTCGCTGTACGAGGACGAAAACCAACCGCCTCGTCCCTTTCATCGGACCAATTCGAGTTTCAGTTTCAAGCAGCACTTGAGATGTAGTTCAAGTAACCCTCGACTAAATCCACTCTGTGGACACTCGATGAAGTATCGACCCCCTGACAGGCCTTCGGGCCAATTATTCGCGGTAATGGGACCCCATCCGGCTACCTGCGTCCTAGCTGGTTTCTTGCCTCCGCTATGATTTCTCCCCTTTTTCCATTTTCGTTTTCCTTGACACGCCGCCGCCAGAGGTAATGCGATGCTTTCGGCGTCCGAGAAGTCGGCTCCTTCACGGGGATTCCGTAACAAAGGAGAGCCGAGAGGACGTGTACGTGTTCCGCAGGCTGGCACGAGGAGAACGGGGTAAGGAGGAGAGAACGTGAAACCCAAGATGGCGCCATCGAGACGTGTCGCAGCGAGTTATGAAACAAAAGGGTGGCGCGAGTCGCGCTGGTAGGAGCGGGCCTGCCGTCTCTGCTGCTGCCGCCGCGCCGCCGAGGTACAGAAGGCGTCGTCGCTCGAATCTTAGGGTGCATTTCCATTTCAAATGCGCTGATACGAGCAACAGCGACGGAACACCCACTCGTGTTACTATTTACTCGTGCGAGCAGAGGGAGTAACGTCTCGGCTCTGCCGATAGGCACCCCCTTTCTCCGTGTCGCTCTTTCCCATTCGTTCGCCCAGTCTCCATCGTTGTAACGGAGCAAACGCAATTCAATGTAATGAAACGTTTTACCATACGGGGAACGGGCCGACTCGGACGCGTTCAGGGGACGAGACAGTTTTCTAGGGAGCCGTTGATGGTCGCGTAGGTGATTAGAACGATGCCACCGAGAGGTTTCGCCGAAGATACAGCAGGGGTTGGATTGGAACGTTCGTCCGTGCTTTCCAAGTCTCGCGACGCTGTTCGCGATTGAATGGCGTATTAAATCCAAGGCGAAACGGAAGGGCTGTGTTGTTAGTTTCGATACAGAACGCGGACAGAAGAATTCTGTCGGTGCTTTCTTCCACTTGGCAAGTTGATGCTTCCTTAGAGCATCTCGCGATGCGGTGGCTTCTTTAAAAGGAACACAGAGCGAAGCGGCAGTCGTGACAATAAACTCGACGTGTAAGTTCGGGACCAACTTTCTGTCACAGATTCGCCGACGTAAACCTTTCCAAGTTCGTCAATCTGCTAAAGTGCAGACTGTCAAAACTTTGTCACCGAACGTACCCACGTATATTCATATTGCAAGCATAATAGCTAGTATCAAGGAAGCGTGTAGGATACAGCGCGAACGTTCTTATCAGCCAATTCCATTATCGAGATTACATCATCCACTCGTTCGATTCCATGGGTTTGGTTTCCCCTGGACGATCGGAGAAAGTCTGTTCACCAGGGAGCGGTGATCCCTCAGTTTTCCAGGCGCAGCTTTTATTCGACCACGTGCGACTGGGTGCCGGTGTCCCACGTTAATTAGTTCGAGATGGTCGAGCTGGGTGAAAACTGTTTACCTTACCCCTCTTCCTGCGCGTACAACTAGTTAGCCTACGGGGATAACTCGCACCGTGATTGTTGTTTCATCCTCTTACCATCTGGCCAACCTTTCCGCTTTTCCTCCCCTTTCTTTTTCTTTTTCCTTCTTCTTCCTTTTTCCTTTTTCCTTTTTTCACGTTCCGACTTTTCCGTTCCGGAGAGAGAGAGAGAGAGAGAGAGAGAGAGAGAGAGAGAGTCGGTTAACGTCGATGGGACGTCACCGTACCCAGCGTAAATCGTCGTCACAGATGCGTAAAACTACCCCACGTCCTCCCGGAAAAGCAACTTTTGGGTCCTCGCATCCGAGTACCGGTCATTTTCCCTCGTTTCTAGGCGGCAGCAAGGGTTGCGTCTATCCCTTTCTAATCGAGGGATGAACAGGGATATCACGGTGATTTGAGCAGGAATCAAATAGCTGCAGGGTAGATTGATGTCGCTTCTTGGTTAGACCGGATGATTGATGCTTGGACATGTTTGATAATCGGATTTGCAGCGTAGTTTCTTCAACGGTGTGCTTGAATAAATTGTTCTCGGAAATTGGATAAATATTCCAGGCCTGATTGGTTGATCGAGTTTTAATCTCGATGATCAGTTACGCTCGACTGGTAGAGAAATTGTCATTCCATTGCTTGATGTCGTTACAATGGAATCTGGAAATTCCTGCGATTTTCATAGATCAGTCGATACGTCAATCCGATTGCAGCGCGAATCAATTAGGTGTGAAGCGTTTCGAATAGACCCTTCAACGATCGAATTTATCTTGTTTTAATTGCGTTACCCTCTGTCAACTGATCGATATGGGTTAAAGAACAGAGTACACCTATTATCCAACGATAATACGTATCCACCGAATTTTCTTGCGTTTGTTTCGAGAATAAACCAGAAATACATTAGAAATCTCCGATTTGAGAGCAAAGTGATTTCGTAACGATAAATGTTACTTTCCTTCGATCAACTTTTTGATAGGTAATTTAAAGGCGACGTTCCGCGTGTTATTGCCGTCAAGCATAGAAGTTATGATAGTAATAACTTGTGCAACAAGCTTACCGAATTACGTTGCTTCGGTAACCGGTACTAAATTTCACTCGTCTAAGTTTATCACTGAATCCTCTCTTCCATAGACTGGAAACACCCGTCTTCCCAGCTCAAATGCCCTCGCTCAATGCATCGTTCTGATAAGCGTAGTTTGGGTTGTTAAACAGGCTTTAAAACTTACCCCGGATCACCGTTACAAGTAATAATGATCGCGTTCATTCGACGGATAATTGTTACGAATTAAAGTATCTCTTTCGTACGCGCGGTTCATTATTTATTGTTGGAAAAAGTTTTTATACCGGGCGGGGATTTGTTTCGAAGGCCTCGTTAAAAACTACTCGAAATCCTATCGAATTTCATGCCAGTCGGTAAGCTGAACGCTAATTGTGCCGAATCGATTCAACTATTAGAGACACTTTTTGAAACGACTCTCGCATTGTACCGCGAAATTATACAAGTTTTCGTCCTAATATTTTCCGCGCGTGAATGCAACGCGTGACACGTGATACGAGTGCACGTTTCTTTAAAAAACGAAACGCGTATTTACATAAAAGATTCTTGTTACTTTCGACCGTATACGAACGACTGCCGAGCTGCTATAGCTTAACTCTATCCAATTTTCTCAAATTAATTGCCACTTGTACCATCCTTTCTCAGAAAAATACGTCATATGGCAAATACTATCTTCGACTCGCGTTCTTCGATGGCACGCAGCGTACGTCGTGCAATCTCGAGTTTCGCTTCCACTCCTTCCACCTTCTTTGGAGTCAATTAAAACTATCGCCACTTTGCAGGCGAGCGTTATAGCGAAGGTATACATTCTGCTTGATTCATTAATTAAGTGTTCCCGGGGCGTTTCGTGTTTACGTCGCTGCTCGGGACCCCTTGCGTATCGTTCCCGTATTTCGCTTGCCCCATCTTCGCCAGTCATCACAGACAGTCGCGTAATTTTGTTTGTCTTCGTCTTCAGTTTTTGCGGACGCTCCCCCTCCCCCTCCTACGAATTGGATCTTAATTAGTAGCATCAGAGATCACATCAAAAGGAAGGGAAATGAAATTACCCTATCGGGGGAAAAACTGTTTGACTTGCAGTTCGAGAGACACTTTTTTCGATTGCTTGCCTCTCGTGGCACGTGCGCGAACCACCGCAAGATACAACAGTTCTCTTTCTCCCTCGAGAAATTCGTTAGCGGTACAAGTGGACAGTCTTGAGAGATTTAATACTTTGCCTGTAGTTACGTCGTATAGTTTTCGAGGCACCGACGACTCGCGGCATTTCTGATAGGCTTTAAAGTCGAGCGATAGTTCCGTTCCACTTATCTACGATCTAATTTACTTGGGATTATATTAATTAAATTCGAAGATGCTAAGAGGATACCAAAGGAAGTCTCCTTTCAAGATTAATGACTAATCCTCTTACATAGTTGCTGCATAGCGCGCAGTCAACCATTGAATATCGTACCTGAACGTAACCATAAATAGCCGTGTCAGGTATTACACCGTTGTATAATAAACAATTTCTATTTCTGTGAGATTTCTACGCGAGGAATTTGTGTCCCGACGTCGGGCATCAAAGAAATAATTTCAGCGAACGAAATCATTTCCAACTGGAGCATGAACATGAAACAGAAGGAGATTATAGTTTTCGACTTGTTCCTTCGTACGTAAGGCAAAGCAATTTCAACGAATGGAAAGAAAAAAAGAGAAAAAGAATGTACGTATTGCCACCGTATACAAATTGAACGAAACAAATGCACATGTAGATATAAACAGGTCCCTCCGCGCAATACCAAGGAGATCCAATTTTGAATGCATCCCAAGACCTTTTCCACGAGAGAACACACAGAGACGTTCGATTTGCAACAAAATGACAAATAAGGTAGAAAAATGGTGGAATGGAAGAGACTCGAACTCAAACGGAATGGACGATTTTCGGATCAAGGGGGCAAAGCCGAAGGTGGTTGCTATCGACCAATATTGAACCACTGTGGATAAACGGAATTTGTTTCCGATTCTTTCGTTTCCGATTCGTGCATTCCTAAAAGTTCCACGACAAAGTCGAATGCGATATCTACCTAAAATCTTCCGTCTCCGATCTGCTCTTCGAAAGACCGAAATTTCGCCTCTTTTTTATTCCGCGCAGAAATATTTGCAAATTTACGACGCTGGAGCAAGCGGATTAAATTGGTAAAAAGCGGGCGAGTTAAGATATCTCCGAGTCGATAAAGCTCGTAAAATTGCCAGCCATCGTTGCTTACAGAATATACCGCACTGTTTCACGATCCTGTATAAATAATGCAACCCGCCATAAACACACATAAAAGTTCTCGCGAGACCGAGATAAGAAAGGTTGAACCGCGGAAAGTGGAAAGCTTGGCGCGTCTAGTAAACTTTCTTAGGGAATTCTTCATGACGCAAGTTCGAACAAGCTGGCAGAGAACGTTCGACTGTCCAAGCGTAGATCGACGCGGACGCTCTTGGGACATCAAATATTCAGCTTCGCTCCTCCTCCCTTTTATAGGCCTGTGCCCGTTCCGCCATTTACGACGTCTTAAATTCCTCTTGCACATTTTTTTTACGAAACGCCAAGTCACGCGCGACGCTATTTTTTACGCGGTCGTTCCATGAGTCGCAACGAATGGTCACGAGGGCTTAAACGTTGGCTTCTGAATGAATATGTTTATGATCTTGGCTCGCGGAGAGCACCGAAAGCCTCGCAGAGGAGAGAGCGTCCCTCGAACAAGAGACCAACGAAACACGAAGCTGCTTACTCTTCGCTCTCTCGTTGTTCTTTCATATTTATTCCCCCCGAGTTGGACACGGACTTTTGCGGAGGCGGTGTCATTCGGAAAACAGGATGGAACGGTTGGCTAGCGATGGCGAGTTTTTCAGACGGTTTGTCGCTCGGTGCTTGAATTCGAAAATTCACCGGAGTAATTAAGCGTTAGAACGGTTTTCACTGGCTGCGTTCGAGACTGAAACGTGTATCCCGCATTGGAGCTAAAATTACAGTTTGAAACGCTTAGCGACAAAAAAGGAAACAAAAAAAAAAAAAAAGGAAAAAGAAACAGTGACAACAGCTGGCTGGCGTGTTTCACTTTTAATTATCGTTATGAATTACCCTTCCAGTGAGAATCATACCACGGTCGTTTACCCAACAACCGGACCATGTTTTCGACCATTGATTAACCAAAGCGGCAACATAAACCCAAATAAAGATATATTTCAGCCTTCGCGATCGTACATTTCGTATATTTCTGCATATTTCCGATATATAAATCCATAAATGCATAAATATGCAAAGTCTACCGATAATTCTCAACTCTGACGGAAAGAAATCGCGAACCGTGTAACGTCACGGTATCACGCAAGTTTAGCGACGCGGAGCACACATGGGAGGCGATGTCGCAAGGGTACGCCGAATACACCGACGTAACGCGACGGTTCGAATAACAACTACCCGTTCCGCCTACTCCGACGAGTCGCGCGTTCCAACAGGGACAACATCGTATTTTGGGGCAAGTGTCTGAAAGCGATACGTGGGTCTACGTGGTCTACGTAGCGTCGCCAGGAACTTTTCGCAAGCACAGTCGGCTATCTGGTCGACTATCTGGTCAGCTTGCATAGATCCGCCGTTGGTGTTTACGTTACGAGTTAAGCCCCTTGCGCCTAGCATTAAACCGGACCCCATGGAAGCCGCACATCGGGATCCAAAGCCCCATAAGCATCGTTACGCCGCGTTACATTCCCCTCCCTCTCTCTTGACTGCCAAAATTACTGACACCTATGTGCGTTCGAGACTCCCCTGGAAATTAATCCGTATCGTATTCGTGCTAGGCACTCATTTCCCGTCGAAAGTAGCGACGTAAATTGACCCTTTGGGGACCACACGGAATGGCCGGACTTTTTAGTCCACGACTCTTGATCGGACGCCCCATTAATCCTAATCTTTCTCTTCCTCTTCCTCGACTTTATTTTCTCGCGTCTGTCGTGTTGCAAACGAATCCATCGAGGATCGACGTTGCAGCATTTTATCTGCGATTTTCCGCACTGTCCGATCGATCGATCTGCATCGTCGAATTCCATTTCTCAACGTTCGTGGCTACGAAATGGAATCTCAAAGATTCTCTTGATACTTTGTTCGTTACTATCTTCGCCACTTAGATCCTACTAATTTCACGAAATTCCAAAAAAAACTGATGTATCTATAACTATCGTGGTAATTATTACGTTGCCTGGTCTTTAATGGGAGTAAATCATCTGGTAAACTTGGGGAAACGCGAACGTCGAATGTTCGTAAGAAGCCCTCGGTAGGCTGATAGATATTTTCAACGGAATATAAATTCATGATACACGGTATTTCTTTCATACATACTAAAGATTTTCCCCAAGGAATAGCATCCCCTAAACCGCATATTCTAGAGGGATTTCAAAACATGCGCATCGAAAGTAGCTTCTCGAACTAAACCTCGGTAATGTCGGGTAACCGTACGATACACACGCATCGTCTTACAAATTTACGTGCACAGCCGGATATACGTGCACGCGTCCACCTGAATATACATACAGACGTACATGTAAACGAGACTCAACATGTGCTTTACATATGCCAAGGGATCACGATATTGTACGGCTGAAATACGATGGTGGGGTGCTTAGATAGTTTGCTTTCCCTTTATCCACGTGGTTCCTCCCCGCTTTGAGCCATTACCAATCCGCCTACACCCGCTATCCTTTCTTCCAACCCTCTCGATTTCGGTACACCTTTCCGCACGACGGCACATCCGCCGCTTAACTCTTCTTCTCACCTTCGATCTAGCAAGCCGCAACTCCGTATCCATCCTCCAACGTTCCCTTGGCTCGGTTTTCGGGCTGGGAGTTAATTCGCGGCGCGTAATTCTGTAGGAGGAGGCGGGCAGGGGCTCGACGAAAACAGGAATGGTAAGTAGCTGTCGTCGGGTCGACGCGTATGTTAATACGAAAGCGTAAAGATCTTGCGGCTTTGCAACACGCTCGTCATTTCCAAACTTCAAGACACGACGATTCTCCAGCCTAGCTACTACCGGTATGCTAAATTGCTTTGTCGATTTACATAGTTCCCGGGAAACGATTAATTAAACGAACTGGGTTGAATTTTCGAGACTGGCAACGAACAAGTTCTTATGTTAACGAGGAAAAAAGAATCTCGCGCCTATACAAGCTTTTATTTAATTAGATTAGAGAATATAAGTAAACGATGCGGTACAATGGTCGTCGATTGTTAGGGGGAAACCTCTTGGCTGAAAGGTTACGGAAACGTTAACCGTGCACGCTCGTTATATTACGTAGGAAGCCCTTTGCAATTCGTGCGGGGTTAAATGTGACGAGAAAAGGAAATCCCATATGTCGAGAAGTCCCAGCACGTTACCCTCGATCCACATATATTAACCGGAGAATTGAAGGGGACCGAGCAGACAAGTTCTCGACAAGATTTTGATCTTCGTAATCCTTTCCACTTGACTTTCATGACTCTGCACCGCCCAATTCGTTTCTGTCGCTTTCTGTCCTGTTTACGATTTGCGAAAACCCAAATGAGAAACATTGTTTTATCTCCCCCTTCCTCGCCCCCCACTCTGTGCTTTAATATTATCTTATCGGATTACGTATAAACGATAACACGGAGAATATTGAAAAATTAAATCAATATTTTTTATTCACAGCGATCTTATTTCCTCGAGGAAGAGGCTCTGCTTTTACTCCGGGGCGTAGGCAACGTATAACAATATCGAGTCGTAAAAGAATACGAGGTCCTTTATCGGAGTATTTTTTAACACCATCGCGCGATTATCTCGTGAATATCTGTCGTCAAATTTAAATATAAACCTAAACAACGAATTTATGACGACGACGTAATATCTAATGCAGGTAGGGCGCAATAAAGAAACGACGGGTACAGGTTTCAACGAAGCATCTGAAACATTAGCCTCTTTATGGATTTAGTTGAGTCACGCGGTAAAGTATTTATATGAAAGAAAAAAAGAAAAAAAGGAAATTGTAGAGAATGTATATCTCGACTGTACATTAAAGTCAACGTTGATGTACGGGCAAAAGGAATGAATGGTTATAAAAGGATTCGGTGGACGTGACATTAGCGCGAGGGTGCATTCTCCGAAACGAGACGCAGGGGAAACATGGAAATTTAACGCTGGCCGCGTTAATTAAACGCTTAGACTCGACGATGAATAACAAAGTTAATATTTTCACGTAGATTTAGTTCTTACGGTAACCGGCGAGTCTCTATGGAAATTCTATTCTGTGATATTTTTTACCAAAAACGAAATATGCCCCGATTATACCGTTTATCTCTCTATTGTCTGGCGAAAATTCACGAACAAATTTTCGTGCGCACGCTTAACAGCTTCGATTACAATAAGTTTGCACACGGCGCAAGTTTCGACGAACCAAAGGCTACTAGTAGCTCATAGCTGGATAGAAAACTTGGCCAATTTTATTACAGATACCTTAATAATCTAATTTAAACTTAGAGTTGATTGACGTTCATACAACTTAATTAAAACTTTAATTAGTCAATCAAACTTAAGAATATCCCATTACTTTCCATTTCTTCGCCCCCTTCTCTTAACACGAGAGCAATTTTTCGGCTAAACATTATCAGAGAAAATAGAAAAAATTCATCGACGCGTATATACGCGCGGAGATTTTTTAACGGGATCGGTTAAACTACCGAAAAACTTTCCTAATTTCGAGCATAAAAGCACTACTCTAAAACAACTTGATTATCTCTTTTACTATCCACTCGATCGACTCGAATTCGCTCGGCTAAGCTACTTCCCGCTTAACATCCCCTCTTTTCTTCACTCGCTGAAAAGCTTTTCTAAAATTTATTCCCATTCCGAAACTTCTAATCGTGTTGCCCCAACGTAACGCATGCATACGTAATACGCCGAACACCGTGCGGCATTGGAATATTTCTTCCACAGGGACTTCCGGTGGCAACTATCGCAGAGAGGAATGGACAGGAAATGAGAGAGAGAGAGAGAGAGAGAGAAAGACGAAGGGAAACTTTCCATAGTGCGGTTCGGTGGAGCTGGCCCGGCCGAAAGTTTTCGTTCGAACATCAACGCAGTAGTGAGTGACTTACTCAAAGCATCGCGATCGCGGTCTCGTTCTTTCCTATTTCCCTTTTTTCCCTTTCACTTTTGTCACAAGCTTTCTCGAAGCTTTCGGCAGCTTTCCAAGCAAAGTCACTCGAAAATCAGCGGCAACCGCCGGAACGTGTCTGTAGGAACTCTCGCGGTTGTTCCGGTTTCTCGCTCCCTTCTTTCTGCCGACGGCGGCCTCGCTCACCCTTAGCCACGGATTAAAGTATCGACGACACCAGCCGCGCCTGAATAATTCAGGACCAAAAGTTTTAACCGCAAGCGAGGCGAAAGCTCTTCATGGTTCGACGCGAGTCCCGCCACCGATCCGTCGTTCGGAGACAACCTTTCAAAAACCATCGAAATTCGCTTTCTGTTGCAGGATTCGCGCTGATGAGGATCGTCGAAGTCTACAAGGAGATCCAGGAACAGGAAATGAATATCGTGAGTAATTCTGTTTCTCTTTATCGCACGAGGTTGATACCAATTTTTTCTTTTTTTTTTCTTTTTTTATTTCGGAAAACGGATGTAATTTTCACCGGAGTCGAGAATACGGTAAAATGTCGAGTTCTCTTGACTTCTTATCAACGATCTAACGGTAAAGTACAATAACATTCGTTCTCTATATATTTTTGAGTAATTCGAGACGTTTAGAAGCACGATGTAGCAATGCTATCAATTATTCGAGACAACGTATCCAATCTGCAGGCAGTGCGATAAATCTTCGACCCTGTAAAGAGCGTTTTCACACCCCTGTGCACATCTACCCCGATAAATTGCATAGAGTATCGCGAGCCACCGTCTAAAATCAAACCTTGAATACTTCATAAGAACGATCCACGGTAGGGTAGGCATTCGTAACGAGCTTAGTATCCCGGCTCGCAAGGAGGATACGAAGAAAAGGCAGCGAATAAATGATGTCTGGCAGTCGGCGCGGGCACGGCCTGTTCGCGTTCGAATTATTTAAATAAACGACCACGGCTGACGCAATTAAAAGTAGAGAAGATTTATGCGGGACGCGCGAGAAACCGAAACGCACGGGGACGAACTTCCAACCCCGTTGGAATATTAATTGGAAAGTTAAAAGAGAGTTTTGGTCATTTAGCCCATCTCTGGCTCACGCCCCTTCCCCCTAATCACCAACTTTGTCCTCCCTTTATCTTCGTCCCGTTTCGTTGCCATATTTCTTCCTCGTTTCGACCAACGCCACGCTCATCCGCCACCCCTTCCTATTTTTCGTCTCTTTTTCGTCTCTTTTTCGTCTCTTTTTCTATCCGCCCATTCAGAAACACATGGAAATCTCTTTGATCCTTGCGCGACCCTAGGCTGCCTCCGGGGTAAGATTACACACCTGCAGACGTCTCTTTTGAGGGTGAAAATTCGTTCCGGCCGTAACGACATGTTATTAGGATTTCGCCCCGCGGACAGCGATACGGGCCGCTGTGCCATTTCAAAATGGCATCTCACGAGGAAACATCTGCCGAGGAGTTCTCGGCATTAGATCGTAGTAATATTTATTATAAGGACAGAAGGTGTGACGCGGCGAAGAAGGAGCCACGATCGACCGACGGATCTCAAGCCATTTACTTACGCGGATTGTCAAGACGACAAATAGTTTACGGGCGCTTCCTGGTTTCATATAGAACGCGACCATTCGTTTAAACTCTCTTCTACGATAGATAGAGTTTTGAACGAAACGGACGAAAAGATCCTAGGGTAATTTGCCTGACATTTCGAAGCCGGAAAAGTCTGACCTTACACGATTCTTACGATTTTCCTCGCTTTCTGTAAGCGTCTTAATGCTTCCGAACAAGGATGCACGTTGATTAGACGTCTATTGCTTCCCTCGGCGAATACTACGCGTCAAACTCAGTAGTAAATCTTAAACACATTTCTCTTATCCTGTGAATACTGTCCTGTGAATCCTGTGAATATCTCGTCATTTTTTTCTAGCGTGTACATTCCCCTGCAGAAGTAGCATTGTCGAGGTATCAGAAAGTCGCATTTTCATTTCAATGACAATGCGCCATAAAGATTGTCGCCTTCTAAACTGCTCGCTTCGTCGCGGCGTTTAAAATCCGTGCAACCCCTTTCCTCGTTTCTGGCGAAATATATTCCCGTCGCGTGATACTGTTCTCCTTTATGGAGAATATTCCCAACAATGATCCCTGGCCATTATAAACGATCCTGCGTAGCAGCCGGCGCTCGAATCGTTTTCCAGCGAACGTTACAGTCTCCGAAGATTGAGCCCCTTTGATCCCTCGCAGCTTCCAGTTTGCAGCAACGCGTCTTTCGAAGCGAACGAAGAACAATGTTTCCGGCAATAACGAGAAGCCGTTATTGCGCGAGAGATTTCCGCGGAATTGCGACCGCCGTCAACCCACCCAGCTCGTTCGGTCCATCAGCAGACGTGAAAACCGTGCAACTCCGTGCACAGACAGTCACCACGTTCCAGAATTCGTCCCAACTAATTGTTTCTTACGTGACCGTAGTCGATAACTTGCGACCACAGCCGACCAGAAAGTAATGGTTTCCTTTACTAGTTTCCAGACGCGGTTCTTTCTTCCGCGTTTTATAGCTGCCGAGAGCCGGCGTTATCGAGACCCGACCGATATTGGATGATTTAGTGCTTGTTTCTTCTCGCGAGAAAAAGAGATTCGTGGAATAATCGTCGACCCTCAGCGGATAAGGATATTGCCGAGATATTGCGCGTTTTCAAAGAAACTTGCCCATCCAGTCTCTTTCGATACGAGGATGAGTAAGTACCCGAGTTTGTACGCTTCGAACTATAAATCCGACAAGCAACTTAAAATAGACTTCGCGTCTCGGGTTCTACGACTCGGTACTTTCGCTGAAGCCGTCGCGTTTTGTCGATATGGTCCTGCTAACTTTGGTCGTTGAGCTAATTTTGGCCGGATGTGCCAAAGTAGAAATTGGACATGGATCTCGCGAGACTCTGATTACGTTAGATCGCTTTGTTATCAGAGAACCTAACGGGCTAACCAGGGCTTTAAAAACCGTTACAGTACGCTTTCCTTTTTTTCAACACAATCCTCTTTTTCGGCAGGGGATTTTCAAAATTACCTTCGATTTTATCATTTTTCCGACGCAACGCCCGACCAACTTGTCTACCGCAGCAATATACGCGCAATGGATCAAAGTGTTAATTCACGTTGCAATTTCACGAAACACAGATCGCCGATAGCTAATCTTTTTTTTTTTTCATAGACAAGGTTCGATTTTCCTACGTTCGTGAACATTTCACGCGTACTTTCCCACGTTTAATATTTTCATCCCGCGTTCCGTACATATGTCTCGCGTCTCCCTGTATTTCGTTTTCCGTGAATTCTCAGCGGGCCCTCGACCCCGGGACCGTTTCTACCATGCCACTGCACTACAATATTATAGGAAACGCATATCCGAAGCCATTCACGCACGAAAGGTCGTTGTCTCAGGCCAACGCGCACACAGCATTTCTCCATCCTCGTTCTCATGCTTTCTTCGCAGCGGCATTTCTCCCTCGGCTTCCATTCCCGCAGATTACGTCAGACCCGAGTCTCGTCTGGCAACATTCGCGAGGATGTCCTTCCGCGCTGCTTCCACCCTGGTGTCTCGCACCTCTTTCGAGCTCCGTTGCCAAGCCTAATCGCGTGGAAATATACAGTGGAAGAACAATTTGGTCCGGCCGTTGAATCAGTTTTATGGGTTTAAAGACGAACGTCGAGAAACCGTTTAAAGTAACGAGATTAGAGGTGCGGTCGGCGCGGAGTTATCCGAGTATCGGCGCGAGCCATAAAATTCGCCACCTTCCGTTTCGCGAAATCAAATAAAATACAAGATACGCGTGTCCCATGGATTGGAACCAGTCTCATCGAGTTTTATCTTCGGATTTATTTATCTCGAAATAGCTCGTCGTTGCAGCGTTCCTCAGATCGAATAACCGAACTGATTTTTAATAAAAATTTCTTTTCATCCTTTTTTTTTTTCTTCGCCCAGTGAGACTACGCGGATATTATTGAATTTTTTAACTCAAAATTTTATCGAACCGTGAATATATCTCCTTTATTGCATTTTTCTCGGTCAAATAGCTTCGAATCAGCAAATTGTTGCAGTTTAATCTGTCGACGGAAAAAAAAAGTTTGAAAAATCCAATCGGACAAACAACGTTTTAAATATACTGTTATTTCAATATTCACGAACAAATCCATTCGTAATACGCACTGCGTGCGTCCTTTCCTTCACCGAATCGGACGGTATTATGCCAATTTAACCGTGCCGAAATCTCACGAGGAGAGTTTCGAATACGACAGTTCGATTCCGTGTAACGACTTCGATGCGAAATATACGGATTGCATAGTATTTTGTTCGGTTGGCCGTAAACCTCCGACGTTTATGGTTTCTCTTATCATCAATATCATTCCTCGGTGCACTCGGGCATCCTCTTAACAAGATAAACGACGCCGATTCCTTCCTCTTGGTCGAAGAGACTAATTCAATTTGGAAGGGTAATACCTGGCAAGCGTCAGAGGCATTATCGCATTTTTCTCCGAGACTGAAAATCGACTACGATGCTCGACGACCGAATGAACGAAGACTGAAACGAGGACAGGGATGACAGAAAATGGAAGGAGGTCGAATTGCCTTTCAATCTTCAAGGCCGTGAATGGATAGATATTCTAGCTATTACCAAGATAGATTCTTCTATATATTTTACGGCGAAATATCCTTTTGTGTACTCTCTCTCTCTCTCTCGATAACTTTTCGTTCGAGTGTCTTTGGCAAAATTTAAACATCGTCCCTTCAATCCCGTCACTTTACCTTTTTCTCTTATCACTCGACGAACGTTCGCAATAGCTCACAGCGTATATTTGTTCACGATTGATTAGCGAATCGCTGGTAAATCGGAAGAGAATAATTTCTTTGATTACACGCGCACGGCGGAATCTCGTTGTTACAGATGTATGAGAAAATCTTTATACATCGTAGAAGAAAAATTACATGGAGGATATTTAATATTCGTTTTGGTATCCGAGTCAAAGTGAATTAATTTTCGCCGTAATTATAGTATATTCTCTGTACCGATATCAGGCCTTAATTAAATCTGCAGTGAAATTTTTCCATGGACGACATATCTCGAATACCTGACGGCCCAAAGGCATAAAAGTGACGAAGAAACGAGGAAGAACAAATGGAGTTTCGGATTTAAAAGCTTCATTTGCATTTTTATTATTTTCGTCGATTAATATCTAAAACGTTCTTGTTTATGGAAAAATAATTGGCAGAAAGCCGTTGCTATCATCGAATAGACCGTATTATCTGACCAAATGACAAGTTTAACGTTCCAATGAACCTTAATGAAAAATGTAACAACGTAACGTAAACGTTCAATCGCAAACCAGACTCAGAACGAATTAAAAATTTGCTTACGTATAAATTTTAGCTTTATCGCCATCTCCAACGCAGAAAAGAAAAAAGGAATTAACGTCAAACAAAAGGACTCTTGGATTTCACGAATTTCTATCATGATCCCTATTCAAAATTGATTTCGATTCTCCGTCTAAAAAAGGGGGGGGGGAATGGATGAAAATTCTCTGTCCTTTTCTCCTCGTCTGGCGTGCCTTCATTGTTACAAAAGAGTACGCGTCATCGATTGATCGCGTGTTGCTGGCTCGAATGGCTCCGTTTGTTTCTCCAGGGAGCGAAAGAGAAACTTTTGAGATATGGTTCTCGTGACGTGTAATTCGTAGCTGCGATCGCTGGTGAAGCATCGCGGGGAAAAAAAGAAGAAAAAAAAAGAAAAAACGCGGATACCCGACTCGATATGTAGTTACTGTCAGGACGGACAAGCGACTTCCCCAGGGAAAAGTCGCCCCGTGATGAAAACTCTCACCCGTCTACGCTAAAGGTTTTTTTCAGCTTCGCTTGTCGATATAGTTCTCTCACGAAACGAGCAGCAACGATGTTGGATTATTCCAAGGATTCTGTTACGGTTAAATTCCATGTGAATGGCATAATTTTTCCATTGTTTTCTTCTAAACGTGGCAAGCGGAAGATATAAACGAGAGAAACAGACGAAAGATCCAAGAGCGCATCGAAAGATTAATGACCAAGCCTAAAAATGTCCATCCATCAAGCATTTCAAGCTGCTGTTTCCGATTCTGAAAGCCGGAATAGCGAGAAAGAAAACATCATCCAGCCTTACGTTCTTAAGTGGATTGGCAAAGGGGTGAGAGAAAGAGTTTCGTGGAATGGCGAAAGAGGGAGGAAGCGAAGATGAATCCTTCGAGTGGTCTGGCTCAAATTCGAGCAGCTTGCATTACCTTTTGAACCTTTTGAAGCTATTGCGTGCCGGTGAAACGATCGTCTGCAAAAGGAGGGGAGGGGGAAGGGCCGATGGACCCTTTCGCGCAGATTAGCGGAGAATCCAATGGGCTATGGTGAAAGGTCACAACTCAGAGGGTCTTCTATGGTGTTCAACGATGGTTATTCAATGCAACCCCTTGCAAATTTTTCAATCGAACCATTATCGAAGTTGAAAATACTCCTCGATGCCTGTTTGCTGAATATTAAAAATATACATTGGCGACTGGCCTGGTGAAAGAGTCGCTACGTCATGTCGGGGGAGCAAACTTTCTGAAAGTACACGAAATACGCACCGGCTAACAATAAGTTCCACGCTCTGACGTTCGTAGAATTTCCTGTCACGGTACAAAACGCGCGACAGTAGCTTGGGAAACTATGAAAATTGTTGATACAACTTTCGTCTAATTCTAATTTCATACGATTTTATACACCTTCTTATACGATATACATCATACTGATCATACTGATGTATGTACGGTTGACGATGAAAGATGTACAGCTTCGGTTCGATAGACAGCGTAATTGAAACGCGAAATGAAAAGCGCATTGCGCGCGACCGGTTCATTCAACAGCAACAAGTTACGAATTTAATGATCGCGATTCTAAAAGGTCTGAAAGACTCCTCAAGGCTGTTTCGTACGCCGGAAAGTTTCGCGAGCCTGTGAACGTTTGAAAGTAAAAGTTGTCGAGCAGAGACTTCATTATAAACATCGCACCTTTGTCGAGAGTCTGCTACTACGATCGTTGTTACAGGATTTTCTTCGAGCGCGAATACAGTCGAGTAACTCGAACGAATTTTCATGGCATCTCGTTAATCGTTTTTCCAACGAAAGGATCTTCTCGAAACGATGAATCAGCAACAAAGACCGCGCCGATATATTAACGGGTCTCGAGTTTTTGCCAAGTAAAAGGTACGATACGGCAAGCTTTTTGTTCGCTCTGGTTGCCGAAGAATGTCCCTAGCTGGAAAGAAGCCAATCGACGAGCCTTGTTTTCCCTTTTTGTCGCGAACGGTAAGAGCGTTCTAAGATATGGCAATCGAGTCGAAAGTGTTGACGGAGACGTCGTTCTTGAAAACTTTCCTCCACATACATGGAAACGGCATAAAATAAATTGAATATCGCGCACGATATCGAGTGACAGATACATTTCCGTAAAGATTCGATCGAAAGCGTCGTACAGACGCGACCAACTTAACTTAATTTCAACTACTTTTCCAACTGCTGCCCGTTTTAACTTCCCTATTGACTCTTCCGAGGCAACGTTACCTTTCGTTCGGATTTTCTACGGTAAAATCGTCCAAGTAAAACCCAACTTCCTAGTAACTTGAGCTATTAATTTTAGTTCCCATAGACGTTTCAGTATGAAAATTGTAACAAAGAGCACGATGAATCTTCCGTTCCGTTGAATATCTCGTTGAATAGTTATACATTTGTGAATACGGAGGCGTACGAAATTTCTCATTACACGGTTAGCCGTTTCGTTCGTATAATACAAGGTGCATTATGTTAGATTTGCTACAGGAATTAAAGCGGAAGATTTATCCTATAATTCTTGTTAATCCCACTTCCCTCGTTCTTCTACGATAGTTTTCTGTTGCAATTCCAGCCATAATTTTAGTTCTCTAATTCGCACATTCTCCCAGCCACGATAGGAATAAATCGCGTAGTACAACTTTATACAGCTCGTGACAAAAGGTCGCGCGTTAGCTTTCAATGAAATTGGAATTTTGCTCGATAAGGCACCGCGAGTTAATCTCCGTATCTATTGTAACGCGTCTACGACTCGGACATTCCGTTTTCCCCGAGGTAAAGTAAAAACCGTATCCGATCGTATTCCGTAATCCGTTTTGTCGATTGCGAGCCGAGGATCGAACTGGCATGGCGAGCGACTGCTATAACGTTAACATTTCGACTGCTCTAACGAGAAAGAAGCGACGGTGAAAACGCGGGCCAAAATTCCCCCCGAAACTCTCTAATGAATATTGAAACGCGCACGTAAAACTCGCACTCCCGCAACGTTAGACGTTCCATTGACGCACAGCACCCGGAAGTGCCCGGGATTCGGCTCGATGAAAGCGAGCCATCCGGTTCAACCAGCTAGACGTCGAGTGGGAGGTTGGGAAGAGACCGCGTTGCAGAGGGCGCTGACGCGAGTTCCCAGCCGTTCAAATTTGCACACAGAGGGTGAGGATCAGAGAATGAGAAAGAGACAGAGATGTTTACCCCAGCGCTCCGTCGACTTCAGGAAGGTCCGTGACTTTGCCGGCTTTTTATACTGGATTTCCACATCTGTCTTGAAAAGCCCGTTTCCCCGGTTCCATCCTCTGGGCCGCGTTTCGCGAGGAAGGAGAAGAAAGAACGACGAGAGAGAAACCGAGGCTCGGGCCTTCTTCGCTCGAAAAATCTTCGTACGAAACAGTGGAAAACGCAAAGGGTCGAGCGTTTGATGCGAAAGCTGTTTTCCTTTGTTAAAGACTGGCTTTCTAAAAATCTGGCTGCTGCAAATTTTTGTCGAATTTGTCGTTTATTATTTTGCAGAAAATTTGCATCGTTTCTAACAAATTTGTCCGTAAGAAAATATCCGCCTTCGAAAGTACGCTTCGTCTTGACGATATTGTAAATTTTATTCGCCGTGCATTGCTGTAGGTATTGCGTATTCTTATACACAAATGTATTTTGCGTATTTTTCAAAGCCGTGAAAACTAGTCGCAAGTATCTTTCTCGCAGCGTGCTCCATCGAAAATAATTGAACATTCGCGCAACGGTCTTCCGATTTTTACCTTTGTTGCGTACGAGGTATGTGCTGACACACGATCGCAAACAACAAAAGAGAAATGCTACGCAAGTAGTGGAAAGGGAGGCGAAACAATGAAATAAGCAACCCCCGGCGCGCAATCCGGAAACGTATCGTAAAGTTAGCTGTAAAAGTTTCGTACGCGGCATTAAAAATGCGCTGTACTGTTTCGCAGCTGAGTCTCGTTTCCGAACGGCTTAATTAAATCCGAGACTTTGTAAATCAAAACATGTTCGCGGCAACGATATTTCGCTTCGAGCATATTGTCCAAAAAACTCTAGACCCAATGTAAAAATTTCCCGAGAAATTCGCTTGTGATCGGATAGTTAAAAATACACGGGGCCGAAGCGAGGAAAAAAGAAAAGCTCGGGCAAATAAATAACTCCACGTACTTTAACGCAGCGACGAGAAAGCCGAACGTAAAACTGTCAAACGCTTAAATAAAATCAACCGTGCGTGTGTTACGTCGCTTCAAGAAGAGTTGCATCGGATTCGAGAGTCACGAGACACGTGAAAAAAATTCGCGTGATTTGTTTGACAAACAATGCAAAAATAACGTTGCTTTACAATATTTTATACGCCGCGTCGACGATACTCCCTTGATCTTTCTACTAGCTTTTTTTCCCCCCTATTCTTTTCCAGTTAAATCTTTCTCGCTCGGATCTGAATTTTACAAATTTATTTGGGAGTCGATCCTGCGTCAAAGGGAGCAAATATATTTCCTTTAGAAAAATAAATTCCAATTCGGCATAAATCTTCTCTCAAATCCATACTCTTACCTACTGCGTGGCCAAAAATTATACTTTCTATTCTTATAGATTTCGTAGTAACTCTCAAATAACATTATCGATGCATAGATGAGCGAAAGATGGTCTTAATTTTATCGAACGTCAATTGGAAGAAACGTTCTCGACCTTTCCCAACTGGAATATACGAGCGTGCAAAATCTTTAAAAGAAATCGCCTTGCTCAAAGCCAATAGATCCTTGGTGGGAAATGATCGTAAAATACGTCGGGGTTGCATCCAGATCCTTTCAACACATCAACAGCGCCACTTCAACCCTCCGTTTCTCCTCCCTTTCGACCATCGCTTTTCACAGACACCGATCGACCACCGATAGGACGTTGCTTATTCGTGGAAATGTATTTCTGATCGAATTGCTATCTCTAATCAATGTCCATTAAGCCGCGGAAAGAATGAAAAAAAAAAAAAATTCCAACCAAGCCGCGTCCACGTTGCTCGTCCACGACCATCGCCACCTCCGCAGTTTTCGTTTCGGCGTTGGGTTCCAACGGATGGATTTTCTGATTTTTATTTCGTCGTGCCCGACAGATTGCCTTGTCCACCGCACAGGAACGTATATGTGCAATTTTGATTTTTGCTCCGGGCAACTTACGTTCTTCCACATTTGCTGAAGTTTGGCGTAGTATTGTAGTTACTAACGAGTAAATTCTTTACCTTCAAATTCTATTGAACGTTGGCTGAAATTTAGATAATACAACTCTCGTTACTAACGCGAGCAATGATAACCAAACGACTCCTGTTACTTCAGTCGTATCAACTTGTAAATAAATTTCTGATATTTCTCTCGTTTTGCAAGAAAATGATGGATGCACCGCGTTCTCTGTTTCATATTATTTTTGTCGAATCACGTATGATCGTAATAATAGTAATAGAACGAAATGGATCGTAGATGATCCAATAAAATCCAATAAAACGAAAAGAAGTTGTGCATCTATTATTTCCTTGCAGAAGGAAAGAAACTTTCGGGACAACCTAATATGTTATCAGTATCATATTATAGTATAACCATTGGTATAATGATATATATAATTTCAGTTTAAAAACTTCCTTCGCAACCTCTAAATATCCCATAACATCTTATAATACTCAAAACCGTATAAAACACAGGTCGGTCAATCACGACTCGGGGTCTCTAAAACGTTCCCAAAGCATAAAGGTAGAACCGCAAAAGTGACAATGCGTCAAGGGTATCTACGATTTTACGAGATCGTGTTCAACTGCTAATAGCGTTGCTCGTAAGGCGGAAACCGGCTGAAAAACGGGTCAAACGGCCGCTCGTAAACTTGCCGGCAACATCGCGGACGAAAGAAACGGGTGACTCCTTTGCACTTGTACGGTAACGCTAAAAGTCCCTCATTACCTAAGCTCGTTTCGAATTCACCTTTGCTGGCTTCCGTGCTTTCAAATTTTCCACTTTCTTGAACTCTACTAGAGCTCGGCCGTTTGCTTGCTTTCAGCTGAAAGCGTTCTACGTCGACCTACTGGTTCCCCTCGAGACGAACCTGGAGAAAGACACCAAGGTCGTCCAGGTGAGTGTCCTCCAGCGGCGTCAGCACATCAACCGACCGCCGGATTTCTGAATAATGCAATAATACTTTTTACTCAGAGCGAACAGAAGAAGTTTCTGCAGCAGCACAAGACCAGGTCCGAAACTTACAGCAAAGCGGCGGCAACGATGAAGAAGCAGAGGAAGAAGTCAAGGGGCGCGAGCAAGAGCGGACTGGCCATGGACAAAGAGCTCAAGAATATGCAGATTCTCGAGGAAGAGAAGTCTAAGCTAGACGCCTTTTGTGAACAGAGTTTGAAGAATGTAAGTATGCAACGGACGGCCGCTCGAAACAAAAACCGGCACACGGAGCATCCGGACGCTTTTTTTTACAATGCCCGTTCGCTGATATCGACGGACGATAATTAATTAAACGGGAGGAATTTGCGTCGGTTTTCATGCGAACGTGAATCGATGCGAATAGATCAATTAGATCGGACACCAAGGAAAAAGGACGATGGACGAACGTCGGAAAATATCGAGCGCTCTTCTCTTTTTCAGGCTATGACTCAGGAACGAAGAAGGTACGGCTTTGTTCTCGAGCGACAGTGCTCCTTGGCGAAGCATTATGCGAGTTTTCACGAGGTCGCGTTAGCTGCTCTTCATCCCTCGGTTGATAAGTGGCGCGAGGTAGCTGCTACTAGGGAATATTTACCGCAATCCGTGGAAGACATGTTCGCTTCCAGGCTTAGAGTGAGTGATACTTGGAATATTCCGCCGCTATCGTATCCTTCTCTCGAAACTTATTGTATAGAATGCGTGTTTGGAAGCTACGAGAGATTTGTAACGGTCGTACAACCACCCGGCTATATTTGTTTCGACGCGTTTCTAATTTTTAGCAATCATCAGCAAATCTGCCTGTTCGTCGATCGACGATAATAGTAACGTGGTTTTTTCCACTGTAGCAAGTTTCATTTTGGCCCGAGGACGAGGAGAACGGCGGCTCGGAGTTAACCATGAGCTCGCAATTGAGAAAGACCAGAAGCATGGATAGCTCTTGCTTGGAACTTCGACCTGGACCTCCGCCCGGAAATGTGCCAAGTGCTACTTATCAAGGTCCGACTTCTCATCTTTCGTCTGTACTGTCTAGAGCAAGGTCAGAGGCCAATCTGCACGCTTCGACATTATCTCTGGATCCAGGTTAGTCTCTCGTATTTTACAGAATTTTTCATCCGAGATTTCCAAGAGAGAACAAGGCGAAAAGTTTCAAATTTAAATATTCATGAATATAAAAAATGCTGACATAGATGTAGACGCTAAAGAAAAATCGAAATTTTTTTCGGATCACGTATTCGGAGCGACGCTAACGCGTAGATGTTACGTAGTGATGGAGAATGCGAAAACACGGTACCGCAGTCCGTTTTATTTTAGCCAAAGCCAACGGTCGAGTACGTTTCCAACGAGCCGGGGTTGAACACATAACAAACGAGTGCAACACGATCGGGTGGAGAAGTGCTCGCAAAACAGTTGGAGAGAGTCGAGACAGTTCGCTGTATCGAATATCGAATTCCATTTGTCGACCGTTCCGTATGCTGGCGAATTTTCCGACTTTCCCCATTATCCTTCTCGAGGAAAAAAATCCTGTTAATCAATATCTACGTACGCATGGTCGAACAACGGCAAGTCTTGAGACTCGAGAGGCAAAATAAATATCTCCGATTAAAATCCATCAAATATTCTCTACGTTGATTTAGCAATTTAATCGATTCGAGGAGATACAGTTCGAACCGCTTAAACTGAACAAGTTCTCAAACAAAGTAAAACTTTTCGTTTCCCACGACGCGGAAGTTTTCCAAAGGAAGGCTCTTGCGCGCAAGCCAACCGCATAAATTTGTTGGCAATGATGCGAGAGCAAAATTGATTGTGTTATAGAAAGAAAGAGAGAGAGGGAGGACGAGAGGAAAAAAGGACAAGAATATCATAAGAATGTTCAAACAAGCATTTCATTTCGAACGTAATGGTTTCTGGCCAGCCGCCATTCTTCTATCCAGAAGAGAACACGGTAAAATAAAATCACGACGAACTCGTGAAACGCGTCTCTCGATATGAAATTTTATCGATTTCGTGTGTTCCGTTCCAAGTGGACCAGTAGCGAATTCGTACTCGCGGTTAGTTTCCATCATTTTTCCCAATGGTAGCGAAGCGTGCTCGTAAACAGAAGCGAAGAGGTTCGAAACGCCGATCGACCAAAATCCTTCCACTCGAAAGCGTGCAGAGTTCTAATCCCTTCGCGGCGTGTGCAAATTACGACAGAAATGAACCGAGGTTAATCGTTCGCCTCCTCAAAATTTCGCAGAGGTTCCAGAAACTCCACCAAGGCCGAGGTCCATGGCGCCTCCGGCATCACGCAATAGCGGCAGCGGAGGTGGGGGCGGTAGCGGCACAGGGATGAGCTCCGGTGGCTGGGGGGATGCACCCCTCGCGAGGGCTCTCTTCGCCTATTTGAGCTCCGGGGAAAATCAGCTGAGTTTCCTGGAGGGCGATCTCATTGCGTTGATGGGTGAGTGCCGGATGTCTGAACGCTTACATTGACGCTTACATTGCCGCTTTCCAGATACGCGTCTGTTTCCTCGTGAAATTATATCCCCCGTCTGACCACGACGCACCGTTTCCCGTCAGATTAGTCAGATGCGTTTGGAACTCGTTTGCGCGATAAATCCTAACGATCGTTCACGCAAACGCCGTTTTAATACGAACCGCGAGATTCGGATAATAGAGAAACACGCGCGCGAAATATTCTAACCTCGTCTTAATGAATAATCTCTCTCGTAACTGCGACTGAGAAATTTCCAAGCGAATAAGAAGAGCAGCCTTGATAAAAATTACTCGATAACAAGAATTTCCGTTTTATACGAGAATTATATTATTTCTTTCGAGCAACCTTCTCGACCGTACAGGAGATGGCAAAGATAAATCGGCGCTTTGAAATCCTGACCCCTTATCGGCCACGACATTCCCTCCTTTTTCTAGCAAATAAGCAGCATAAACGGTTATTTCTATTTCACGAAACTACCTTATTAGGGGATCGTCAGAAAGGCTGGCAATTTGGGGAGAATCTGCGCACACAGAGCTCCGGATGGTTCCCACTGGCATACACAGAAATTATTATCGACGATAGTCTAGGGTAAGTTAACAGAGGCAGGAAAGTCTGTGCTTTTGGTGGCCCCAACGATATCTGAACAGATCTTGTTACGATGTTCGTTGCTAACAATTGCACGGGTCGAATGCAATTACGCTAATCTAGAACGATAACGGGCAACGGCTGATATCGATGCAGCTATTCCCATTAAACGTACTCGTCTTGGTGTTATTGTTGCATCTACTCTCCTAAATCCCATTATTCCGATGCTCGATTTACGATATGGCGGTGGAAATTTTGTCAAAGGCTTTTAAGCGTGATTTATCGCCCCTATCGTTTGCCTGAAATCTCCACAATATAAAAATGTTAATTTCCCTCCTTAATCTTTTAAACGATTCTCTTAAACAGGCAGTCATATAACAAGATGAATTTTTCCTCGGTCTTTTTTCACTTCTCTTGCGCTTGGGCCTTTGAATTTTTCATTTCGGTGGAAAGTTCGTGAAGAAACATCTGGGGAAATATTTACAATAAAATACGCACAGTAGATTCTTCGTTAATTGCAATGGAAATCGTTAATAAGTTCGAAACAAGTTCCATCAAAATAACAAGCACAATTTATAAAAGTCAAATAAATACAATTCGACGACAATTACCGAGCAACGCGTTACGATTTCATTGAAACTAGAACCGTGAAAATTTAATGAATAACATTTTATGCATTGACGTTTCATATTTACGATCACGTATACATACGCGATTGCAAAATGTGGGGCAATAGAAGACCAAATGCAATTTTTGACTGACAGAAAGTCACACGAACTTGTCACACGAACTTTTCACAGCGAACAAAAATTAGAAAATCGTTACGAGTGGCGCAGTCGGAGGTAATTGGACGACGTAACAATTTTAAACGATAAAAAATAATGATCGCGCAACGACAAAACGTATGATTCGTCCTGGATGATAAACACGTAGTTTGTTGAGAAATACATCTTATTATTTTGATTAATATTACATAGAATACATAGAATATGCATACATAGAATATGTTCTCTAATAAACCGTGCTTTTCCTCTTGGCGTTTTCAATTATTCCGATTTAGCCAGAATCGTTAGCACTATCACTAAAATCAAACGTACGATAATATGTGAAGATCGCCGAGTCACGGAACAAACAATGGTCGCGTATTGGAGCCGCAAGCAGTTCCACCCTGTAAGCCACCACCCTCTCGACCGCCAGTGACACCGAGCATCGATGAAGTGTCGAGTGGATTCCATGGAGTAGGAAACAACAACGTCAACAACAGTAACAACAATAACAGCAGTACCGGCACTCCTACAAATGTACCGAATAGCAACAGTTCTCACAATTTAGCGACACCTACTGCACGTCAAACAAAACCGGTGAGGATTTCATTCCGCTATATATTACTATATTATTATTACATTATACGTTTGATCGTTAACTCGATTTATAATTCGATATTTAATACCAGAATCGTTACATTTATGAAAGAGAGTCGCACACGTATTTTTTAACGCCCATCCGTCTCTTGAAGAAATGTAAGTCACTTACAAAGAAAAGCGAATGATAATCCGCAATTCTGAATGCACAGAAATTTGATTCTTTCGTTGCGAGTAAACAAATTTACAAGTCACGTTTATCTTTTCACTACATCGACTTGTTACTTTCTCGTATCAATTTGACACGGAAGAAGCAATTAAATTAGGGAAACGAGGGACGGATGAAGTGAAGTTGAAAGGAATTTTCAAATTCATCCGCGCTTTGTTCCATAAAATTTGCAAACTCCAGGAACTTGTAAAATAGTAACGAATTTAAAGATTCTCAAACAGAAAGATCGTAAAGTTGGCGAATAAAGTATACGAGCCGAGATGGAATAAGCCGAAATGCGTTCCGAGACGTGGCTACCTTTCGAGGGAACGAATGTTTCCTTGTTTAACCGAAAAGACGAAATGTAAATCTCATAAACTTTCATGCCGGCTCTTCTTTAGATCCGTCCATCGGGCACTTTGCCCACTGTTTTGGCTGGTGGCCGTAGGATACAGCCACCTGCTCCGCCCGTGCCACCCCCTCAAGTCGTCACGTCTCTTCACAGCAGCAACGACAGCGGTTTCTCAAACGAGCCACCGGCTCAGCCTGATATCGACTACAGCGACGACGAGGCCATGAGGTAAGCGATCACCACGAAATCTCATCGAAGATACTTTGGAAACTCTAATCGAATCTCGTGGAAAGTAGTTGATGATTGTTTGGCAAACCTGTAGAAACGCTTCTGCCTGTGATTCGTCAACTTCGGAGCTTTGTATTTTATTCCTGCTCTCAGTAATTTTATTATCTTGGTCTTCCCGGTATCTTTTCTCTAACGAAATGTACAAAGATAGAATTACATCGTAGAACAGTAGCTTCTGTTTACGAAATCTAACGTCCCCCCCCCCTTCCATTAAATATTTCTTTATTCATCTTTCGACATTTCCATAAAAATTCGATGACACGTGTATATTATATCGCGTGCATGCGTATTATAGTTCATAGACTTTGCCAGTTTTACATATTCCTTGTCTAAAGATATACCCAATCCTTTGCTCTTGAATTACTTTCACGATCTTTAGAAATAAATTCTCACTTTCTCGTGATCGGCTATGCCTACTATTTTCACTATATCTTGCGTAGATGTAGACGTGCGCTATTACGAAAGGAACGGACGATTTAGAAGCGGATCTATGCTTCGAGTTCAAAGGATTCGCGTAACATTGGAAAAAGACGACTAAAATTTGAAAAATCGACGAAAAGGAGAGGTGGATTTCTTTTTTCAGCGATTCTTTCGTTCACCATTTTACACCTCTTCTCTTAAAAATAAGAAAGGAGAAAAAGAAAAAGAAAGTAATAAAAAGAACGTGATCACACCCAAGTCCATTCATTCGATACCGAACCTGTAGGCTTGTTTTCAGAGTCACGATGTTGTTTTCTCTCCTGATTTGTAGATTCCGCATGCGTTATCGTGGTCGATGGAAATAAAATACGGCGTGGTGGTGGCTCATTCACCTCTCCGGGCTCCTGCGATGCCAGCAGCCATATTCCCCATCCTCGCATATCGCAATATCCGCGACCACACAGCTCAACAACCGCATAACTAATCCTACCCACGTACTTGGCTCTTGGTTCTTTCTCCATATGCTGCACTATTCCGCTCTCTTTTCTCTCTTCTTCGTCTCTCATCTCTACTCTCTCTCTATCTTCTCTTCTTTCTTCTTTCTATCTTTCTCTCTCTCTCTTCCCTTCTCTTCTTTTTTTTTTTACTTATCCCGAGCCCGCACGAAAACGCAGACAACGACGAAGAAAGCCGCGTGCCGATAGAATAACCGAAGCGGCGAAGCAACATCAGAAGGACGACAAGTCGAGCAGCAAGGACTGGGAAAACGATTCCTGGAAGACGATACCCAGGGACGAGAAGAGCTGGCATCTGTACAGAACCGCGATGGACATTTGGGCGGAGGCGAACGCGAATCAGAGCAACGAGAACGGCGAGACAAGGTACCAGAGTCGTCATTACGACGCTCAGGAGCCGAGGAAAAATGGAAGGGACTTCTCGGATCGTGGCGGGACGGAGAATGGGCCGACGAGAAAATCGGGAAAGAAGAGCCAGGAGAGATCGCAGAAGAACGAGTACGATAACCGCGGTCGCGGCAATTCCAATCACAAGAGCAAGGTTATGAGCAACGAAGAGCCATCGAGGAAGTCTACAAGAAGGAATAACGAGCAAATGGAACAGGATCGTCGAGAATCGAAAAGAGCGAAGGAACATGACGAGACGGAGGAGGACGAGATCGAACTGGAGGAGGAGGAGGACGATGCCTACGTTGGCAGGATCGATTACCAAAAGTACGACGGCAAGAAGTATTACGGGGACAGAGCGGATGGCCAGGAGCGCAGCTCTCGTCGCGGATATCGTCCGGTTGCTCAGGAAGAAGCGAAATACGAGAACGAAAAGACATCGTCGGCCTCGTCCTCGGGCACCGACGACGAGAGTACCATCACGATCCCGGAGACTGGCAGGAAGGTGGAACATATCGCGCAGAAACTGGAGCAAACCGCGCAAAAGTATGCTCGGGAGCATAGCCCTCCAAAGTTTATAGAGCGAAGGAACGATTACAGAAGTTTAGAGCGCAGAGAGGAGAAGCAACCTCCGCCGCCGTACGAGAGGTACAACGACTGCGATAGGAGTCGCGGGCCGCAGAGGTTCGAGCGAGAAAGGGAACGATACTTGGAGAAGTCGCCGAGCGCGGCCCAGAAGACCTCTACTTACGAGAGAGAAAGGACTTTCGAGAAGAATCCCGATAGAAATAGGAATATCGAGCGGGCGTCGAGTCGCCGCTTCGAGAGACCGAGACCGCCTTCCGAGGAAGCACCCGAGAGACCAACGGACCCCCGTAACCTTTATCGAGAGCGAAGATTTTCCGACAAGGAGGAGGCGATCTACGGCGAGACCAGATACGTCAGAGAAAACGTGTCGGTGGATAAGGAGCGCGGATACGAGTCGAATTTCGAGACGAAGCTGGAAAGGACGAAAGTGATCGAGAGGCACGGCTATCAGAATCTCGGCCAGAGTAATCTTCAGAAGTTGCAGAGGAACGGACAGCAAATCTTGGAGAAGAACGACACGAACAATAACACGTTGAAGGATGATAACCGCAAACCGCTGCTGCCAAGACAGACAACCGCCGTTGGACACTTGATACAGACAGGTAGAGCTTTCGACGTCGATTCCAAGAGTCCGAAACTCGTGAAGAGAACAAAGTCTTTCTGGAGGTTCAGGAGAGACTCCGACGTGCTGGAGGGTATGGCGCTCTGGCAGCACAGATCTCTGGTCGATATTCCGAAAATGATCAAGAAGGAAGTGAAAGACGACGCCAATTCGGATGACACCAGCAAGCAGAATCCAAGCGACAGCCCCAACTCTCGGCAGAGTTTGGAAAAAAGGAACAGCGACGTGACCATTACCAACGACTCGCAGCACGAGGAGCCGAAACCTGCGGAAAGGATTCACGTGCCCGAAAAGTCCGATTACTTCGAGGATTTCCCTACGCCGGCGGAAAGACCAAAGACTGTCGAGAGGTCCGAGTATCGAATGCATCAAGAGGAGAGGTCTTACTTCATGGGGAACGTCTCGCGGAAGGCCATAATCGAGAAGGAGCGAAAACGTAGCCTGGAAGCTAAGCGTAACATGATCGTGGCCGAATTGAAGGAAAATAACGAGGCGAAGAGGAACGAGAGGAGGAAAAAGTACACGGACGACGAAGATGGATTGACGCAGAACTTTAGCGAGACAGAGGCGTCCGACGAGGAGTCCACGTACAGTTGCATCGTGGTGAAGGATCAAACAGTGGCGGAGAAGACTCTTCTTCCCAGGACCAAACTCCGCAGGGATTCCGATCGGGAAAGGGATAAAAATACTTGTGGACCGTGGTACGACCTTTGGGGAGTGGACGCCTCCGTCAACAAGAAGAAGAAGAAGAAACAGCAGTAAATCTATTAAACTCGCTTCTTCGTTCGGATCCTCCGAATCGGTATCATTGTTCGAGTCCCTAGCGGTCTCCATCAAAGAGTTGACCGCGTTTCAAAATTTATTAACGTTATACCGTTCGACCAAGTTCCGAAAACCAACCAAGTCTTTGCACTGTTTCAAGACCCGAGGAAAACGAAACCGATTTCGAATTGGACCAGCCTGTGGCAGAGACAGTTTCGTTAAGATACGATTCGTTCAATAATTTCGTCCTTAAAAGATCGCTCGTTTTTAAGTTTGTCATCGTATTCCAACTTTATTATCATCTCCACCCTCGTATACCCAATTTGCACCACGAATGACCGTTCGCAAGTCTTCCACGTAGCGCTATTCCCATTGCTTCTTGAAACGTTGAAGCCTGTCTTTTTTTTATGTTTGCAAGCATAGTTATACCGTTTTATTCTGCTTTCGTCGACGCTTGTTTACGACGAAGTCAACGTGTTGACGTTAAGCGAGCGCATGAAGTAAATGAAAATGCGACCAACGATTTTACACGCGTCTGACGAGCAGTCTGTGACCGCGATGAAGAAAACAACGTTACGGATGATGTTTCAATCGTAACTCTTGTCGGATCCGCCGTTACAGAACACTGCAACGATTCGGTGATATTTCAGTCTTGTAAATTCCTATAGAGTCTCATAAATTATTAAAGTCTCGCGATAATCCGATATACGCGTCGGATAAGTTTCACGCCGACTTCGCGACAAGTATAAGTAGCAAATCTGGAATCAAAGAATTTTTAAAGAATCTGTATGTTCATTCACGCTCTGATTAATTCTTTGGCTGAAATACGAGCAAAACAAGTTTTAAAAATGTATAATACGTTGCAACGATCGGAATTGATCTGTCAGTTTCCATAAATCGTTCCTGTCAATGGCCAACGAACGCATAAATAATTGCCCGTTTCCATGTTGCGCTTAAAAATCACCGTGTAAACTAGTTTCTACATTAATAACATGACGATTCGAGTTTGAAACTTTATGTCCGCGTATTCGTTCATTACCCGTGTAAATTAGTTTCTGGTTCTCGTTGAAACGATTCGATATGCGGCACGCTGTTGCAATATTCGATCGAATTCAATTTCATTCCCACGGTGTTTCGTTTTGATATATCGCGAAAGATGTTTACTACGTCCGCTGTTTTACGTATTTTTAGCGAAAGTTATGTCACGACCTGGCGTGGTCGTGTATCAACGCATCCAAGCTTTTTCTCGCAACTCTAAAAATCTTCGTAAGAATATTTGGACGTGTGTGCTTCGTTCATTTTTTTCGTAGCTGGAAGAGTTTGTTTGTGCACCTCGTGTCTTCTTTCGTCGCACCTCGTCGTTACCAATCGATGAAATTTGTATGCTAAAAGGTGTGTCATTCGTGCGATACACCAAAGAACGTTCACTTTTATTTTTGTGTTTGCGCTTCGCATGAAATATCCTGTCAATGTTTGTGAGAATATCGTTGTACGTTGCTCTTTGTTTTCCCATGGTATCGTGACGTAAGTTTATCGCCACCAATCTGCAGATTTTGCCAATGTTCTCTACAGATTCTCCTTTTGATTGTCGCATAAAATAGCGAAAATAGTACGTTTAAATTTGCGAAGGAATAGCTTGGAACAGCTTGGATAGCGCGTTGTGAAAATGATTTCACAGTACGCTTTCAAAGCCCCAGGCAGTTCCATCTTTCTAGCTCAAAAGAAAATTCATTTAACTGTCTACTCTTGCTAGAAAATCTCAAATTTTCATTCGAGAACTGTCTCGATTATATACTGTAGCATTTTATCGATCAAACTTGTAACGATCGAACAACAGCGCGAACAGTGCGACTGATAAAATTTCCTTTGATTATTCGATTCTTCCAGGACAAACATATTCGCAACGGTAAAGCTACGCAAAACGAAGACGAACGATCGCTCGGCGCCAGCGTTGTCATGAGATAAACTCTTCATCTAGATTACTTTCCTCGTATGATGTTAGACGTACGGACAAAGGCGGTGCCCCTCTGTTCGAGGAACAACAGTTCCTTTCATGAAAAAACTTCTCAAGCGACTGCTTCGTATATTCTTTTTTTTTCTTTCTTTTTTTTCGCGGCGTGGATGTCCGTCCAACGAACACGTCTGGCTTTAATCCTCTATGACTATCCTTTCGAAGAGCGAAGAGATATAGATTCGCGAAGTGATACGTCCGCTTCGTACGATTGAAATTCGTTGAGTCAGCTTTTTTCTGAAAATTCTTCAGCTCGTGATATACGTTCAGAGATTTTTCACTGCGATTCGATCTGTCGATTTATCGAATGCTTGTAACGCGGACTGATGATCATAGGATGATTAGGGACCATTGTGCTATCAATAACGATACATTTTTTATATATCGACATTTAAGAGCATTCTCTCGCAAATACGAGCATCTTTTACGCATCATAGAGGATTGAAGAATAGTCTTCCGACTAAAAAGGACCACAGAAATGTCAACTTCGTGCAGGTAAGAAGACGATCGTCAAGCATCTCTTTTCCGTGTATTTTATCTTCATCGAATATTTCCACCGTTCGTTTCCAGAGATATTAATTACTCTTGTAAAGTAGTTGCGTCTTAAAACTTATTTACATTCCTTCGTACATACAAACACGTGAAAGCTGTATTTTTTCTATCCTACATACTTCACCTACGACCCCTGTTATTTCTTTCTTCCCCAGCCTCGGTCGAAAATCGATTCGTACGCAACTATTCGTTAT
Organism: Bombus waltoni; assembly: GCA_014737395.1. NCBI lineage: Eukaryota > Metazoa > Arthropoda > Insecta > Hymenoptera > Apidae > Bombus > Bombus waltoni. Next base: position 19,315 of record JACXII010000062.1, on the reverse strand, counting down.
TTTTATCGAGCCGTCGATACACTCGCGCCTGTAACGACAGTTTATTTCCGGGCAAGCTAATCTCCGACGCCGCTTCCTCTCCTTCGACGACTCTGTCGCGCCGTCACGGAATGAAACTTTCATTCTAGACGTCGTAAAGCTGTTTTACGTTCATGCCCACACGGGTTAAGGCTCGTAAAATTTCACTCCTCATTTTCTTTTCTCTTTTTTCCCCTCCACCTCCTACTAGCGTCCACCGCGGCTCGCGCGCTGCTTCCGCGTCGCGAAGCTTTTTCTCCTGCGGCGATTGTCGCCGCTTCTTCAACCTTGCTTGCCTGTGAAAATAAACACCGATGAAAGAGAGCCGAGCGCAAGCTCTGGTTTTCCCTATTCCCGTTGCGTGCGTCAGATGATCGTGTGTCGTGGAGAAGAGAAAGCGTGCTTTCGAGTTTCGTGACTTTTGTTAGCTCATCGTCCGCTTCCACGTCCCGAGCCCCCGTTGTTCTCTACCCATCTCCTTTCTTATTTCCGTTCTCTCGGCTCTCGTGTTTGTTCCACTCGCCCCTACCATTCAGAACAACGATGCTTACCCTGGTAGTATACGTTCGTTCAATTTCGATATAAACATTTATACAGACAGATATTATGACGTATGATTACTTCGATTAATATAGCACGATAGGTTTCTCCGAGGAAATATACTTGGCGACGTGAAGTAGGAATTTTGAAGCTGAATGGTCTCAGAGACACTTGGAGTTTCGTAGTTGTAGAGTTTCCAAGCAGCTCTGTTATTTAGTCATTGTTCTTGTGGTAAACGATGCCACGTTTCAAATTATATATTATCGTTCGTTTATTTCGTGTAGAGCGTACATGAAATTGTTTCTTCAAAGGATACGTCGTCGTTCGTTTGTACTTACGTGAAACGGAATAATAATCTAATATATTGACTTTACAGCTACTCCAACTGCCTGTATTAAACTGTACAAGTATTTCTACGTAGATATACACGCATGATTTCGATTTTTCAAGTTTTGCAAATTTTATTCCGTAGATCTCCCATGATATTTTCTGCTTTCGAGTCGTTCAACTTTACTTTATCAACCTTTATTCACCGATATACGATAATCTGTAAATATATTCGTTTTTCAATTAGCGAGTCAAAGTTGCGATAAGTGTAGGTAGTTGCGTTCGAGCCGATACGTTTTAGATTATCGCGAGGGAATAGGATCGCGCGATAATTTCCGACCGTTTTCAAACGAGAAAAGAGGGAAGGGACACGAAAGTATCTAGGAAATAGAGATACGCAAAAGATGCGATTGTCGTGGAGAGCAGAAATCGAAAGATCGTCCCGTATCGATAGAAAACTTTTACTGCCAATTTTATCGCCGTACACTGCCAGGCGTTCCGATGTTTTCCCATTTCCCAACAGTTTCCAGGCAGTCGAAAAGCTTTCGAGTTCATCAAACAAGATACGACAGTCGTAAAGCATCGATCAATCCCCGTAACACTAACACTTCCAATCTTTCTACGTTCCAGCAATGGGAAACTTAAGTGATAACGAATAGAACACGGTCATTCCTAGGTGCCCTAATTTTCGTCACACGTAATTGTACATACTATACCACACGTCCACGGACATGCGTACGTATTATCGTTCTTCCACTGTGACAAAATATTGTTACTGTCTGTCGCGTGGACAGAGAGAAGAAGGGACGTACGTAATAAGCCTAGAACAGGGATCTCGAGATTGGTCCTTCGAAACGCAGCCCGTTTTATCTAAATGTTTGCACCGTTTCTCTCTCTCTCTCTCTCTCTCTCCACCATCATCGATTAATCGACCCCGGTGAAATGCACTTTAAACGATAATAATCAAATTCCAAGGCTATAACTATTGCCCGAATCGTAGAAAACGTTGTTAGAAAGTTTCGCGATTCCACTAGGATGGGAAGCGCGTGTCCTACGTCGATTTCGGGATCTCTGATGTAAATTATATAGTTTCCGATGGAGATACGAATATAAGAAGGAATAAAAGGTTTAGGGAAACTTTTTTTTTGTAACTGCGTTAGATAAGCGATGCGATGAGCAAGTGCGAGTGCAAGAAGAAAAAGAAGATGTTAATATATTATAAATACGCATATACCGGCGAAATTGCCGGATGGTTAGGGGAAATTTTGACGAAGCCGGCTCGTTTCGCGAAAAATAAAAATTACGAGTGCGAGGGATGATTTCCAAACAGAGGAACGAGACGGTTTCGACTGGCCACTTCCGGTGACATTTTTGGGTAGTCTAGGGAAAACAAAATGATGAAATTGTTAATAAGAACCATGTATACATGCATATACGTTATATATATATATTATTGTTATTATATTAACGTTTTTTGTGCAACCACGGTGTACGATTATTTATTTCAGTGAAACCCTGCCACTATTTCAGGCGCAGCTTACAACATTATTTTTGCGGTGCCACGACAAAATATTCCTAGTATTTCAATAAACTACGGTGTTCGATTTATCTTTGAACGTCAACGTAGTAACTCATGCCGATTGCAAAAGATTCGTTTGCAAAACGTCTATATATGCATATATTTTGAACATTGTTTCGCACGGTAGGTGTCTTTGAATTACGATTTTATTTTAACGATCAAAACTTGATTCGACGATATGAATTCGTGATTCTATTTTCCTTATCGGGCTATACATCCTTTTTTATTTAACGATTTTACGTGGTTAGTTCGCCACACGTCAGCGATATTGTTCAACGAAACGCATCCTGCTTTCCCATCACGAAAAAGCAAGCTTATCGTTTCGACGCAATAATCTCATAGGCGAGATCAGCAGGTAGGTATCTTTGCACCGCAATATCGTAACAGTTGAGACTGCTGGACGTAATTTATTTTCACGAAAGCCAAGAGGAAAATGTGTACCGACAAAAGATCGGAGAGAAAATCTCCTGGACGTGATAATTCCTATACATATTGTATATACAATGATTTACAAAGTATTTAAGCAGCTGTACATCAAAACAGACTTAACAATGATTTATCCTTATCGATTTTTCAACTCCGCGATCGTATGGAAGAACTAGTTAAAAGATGCTACGTTTCACAGGTTAATATTCAGTCAACGTTCGCTGCAAAACATATGCTGTTCTCTCGGATCCTAATCCGAAATAATTAGTCCAACCCAGCATCTCTAACGTATGTACGATCATTCGCTACTAACATTCATATCAAATTCCCGCACGATTGTTTCTAGATAAGGGTTATCGATTTTCCGTCACTCGTTGGCAAACAATTCTCTATAGAGCGGAAGGGTTAAACGCGTGTGTACCGTTTCGCGAACTATTCACAAACATTGCATTCAGTCTGGTGAATCGGGCGCAAATCTGGCTGCAAAAGTAGCCTAATTTACTTTCTCTCTTTATTTTTTTTTTTTTTTTTCGATCTCCGGGGAATTGTAACGATTAAGCCGGTAACTGAATGGGTGCTGACGTCGGGAAGAGGGAGACAACGGACCAGATGATTAAACACCGGGGATACATTTGTTTCGCTTTCGCCTGGAGGAACAGGCAAATACGCGAAATCGTACTCGGCCAACCGATCGGCTGATTGATTCTGGCTACCACGGGAAAAATTTTCTCCGTCGTACTACAGACTACAAACCACGTCGTAAAATGGAATACATCCGAGTTTCTAAAAACAGGTGTCAACCTGAGGAACTTTTTTGTTCGTCGATCCATCAAAACTTTCCCGTATTTTCCACGGTGTTCCTGAAAAGCGAAACGAATCGATTATTCGAACACCAGCGAACGGCAGATTAATTATCCGGACGTAAAAAACATCGACGAACCAAATGATCGTACTATACGGATTATGTTTTATTACGAAACGGAAATTTCTACTGAAATCATCTGCTACGCGCCCTTCGAATTTCTAACTAAGACTACCCGAAACAAAACAAAAAAAGGATCCCGCGTACTCGCGATATTTTAACATTTTCCTCGGACATAAATTTCTCGACGACGGAGTAACACGATAGGAGCGAAAATGAGCAAAAATTCCTGCAAAAGAAGTTTTGCACGCTGTAAACGACAGCTACGCCCGTACAACGACGTTTGATCCCATTCGCCGTGAATAGCGACTAAAAACCAAAGACCCAAAGGACGCGACGACAAGAATCAGCCAACAAAATCATGGACATTGACGGGTCAGAGAAAATCGGCGATCAACGCCGTCGTATTAATCGACGCAGTTTTGTAACCGTGATATCCAGTATATATCCTATAACGTGTTCATTACGTGCGGTACACGTCGAATTGCCTTACCACTGTTACGCGACGCTGTTTGCTTTACTTCGAACCATCAAACTCTCGATCCAGGTTTTTGGCATATGGAATGCACCAAAGCCGAGCGTATTTGTCAAGCAGTTAATTATCATCCGCATAGCCCGGTCCCTTTTATTTACGGCCCTCGGTGCACGTGTTCCGGATCGACGTGGCGACCCGTGTAGTCGTGTAGAGGCATCTCTATCATTATTACAGAGCGCTTAATTAGCTCGCCGATTTTTCAAACCAAAACCGGAGGAAGCATCGTTAGAGGAAATGGAGTCGCGGATCTGCGAATCGATCGATGGCAATTGTGTTATACCGCGAGAGATTTGATTTTCCGTAGAAATCGGAGGCGGCCAGTCGCCTGGCAATTACCACAGGTATTGAAATTCGATTAACGTCGGCTCCATTGTTTATCGTGATTCCAGCGAATGGCAATTTTCAGAAAGGTAAGCTTCACGGCGATTTTTTCGATTCTGCCCACTCCAACGACTTTCGCGAAGCGAACGAATCGTTCAAAGAGCATCTTTCCTCCGCGCTATACATTTTTTCGTATATTTCGTATATCTCGATTCCTTCGGTACAAGTTTCGTACTTTGGATGTCGGTGGTCCTAGTTTCAAATTCCTTTTTAACAGATATAACGATCGAAAACGAAGGGAAACCTGCGACGATTTGAAACAGCAAAGTGTCGTTCGTAAGAAAACTTTGGGATCGATCGAAAGAATATAACAGTCTTTTACAGATGTACTAATAACACAGATTGATACAAATGCCTAAATCGTGCTCGCGTTGGAATAGTGTTTCGACAGCGACGCAAACTTTTGATATATAGCGCGTTTAATGGCAATGTACCTGGCAGAGTCAGATATGAATATGCTAACCCGAAAGGCTGGATATGTCGAAGCTAAAACCAATTTCGCTGTTCGTCCTCTCTTTTTTTTTTTTTTTGCAACTAAAATTCTGGAACACGGTTCTGTCGTTCAAAAAATAACTGAGACGGAATGGATTAAAAAGAGTCCGTGCTTCTTCTAACATTCGTGTCTACTCGCCATCCGTACGCTGTCCAAGTACATTTTTCCACTATTCCTCCACCGCGGAGCGAATGGAACGAGAAAAAAAAACATCCTACGAAGGAGACGAGGAACAAATTTTTACACGCAATGATCTACTATTAATGACATAAAAACGGAACTGCTGTTAAAAAAAAAAAAAAAGGAGGACGCCGAAAATTCGCACTAAAATTCCGAGTAAAAGCCAATATAAAATGGCCCTTGCGAAAAGCGTAAAAAAAAAGGAGAGAAAAAATATAAAATTGCATCATAGACCACGGTATTCTCGCTAACATATTCGATATTGCGATTTATCGCGGTGCCCTTAAAAAGGTGGTCACGAGCAAGAGGGGGGGGGGGACGAAGGGGAAGAAAAATCTCGTTGCTCGACGCATGTGTCGCTCGCCAAAGGCTCGTAAAAAAGCTACCCTAGATGCGTTTTATTGGTCTAAGCAGGTAGGTACACACGGATACGAGGAACCGGGAGTTTCGCTTTTTTCGCCGCAAGTGGGGTTGCAAAATGTACACGTGGCGTTCTGAGATAGCGTACGCTTAAACAAACAGCGGCACGGAAAGTTGTCCCGGAATCCGTAAACAAAAAAAGGTTCTCAGAGTTTCCGCTTGTAATATAGAAACCGTAAAAGCGGTACGTGCAAAAAGGAAGAAGCAACCGACGGAATAGGAGGGGGTCCTACGTGTCTTTTTACATTCAATCGCGAAAAGGATTACCTGTAACTTTATTCTTTTTTACGACACGCTACCGGTAAAATGAAACTACCGTGACACGTGCTCCGGAGTATCGACTCTAGATATATCGTGCCGTAAAACTTGTTCCCTTTCGTGTTACCGTGAAGATACGAAGGCAATGAAACTTCTTAGAATTTACTACTATTTTTTTGAATGCACAGCTTTACCACCGTTCACTGTATTCTAGCATCCGAATCGATACGTAGTTTTACAAGTATGAAGAATAAACAAGCACGACATTTTGAAATAAACGTTTGCATAGAAATAGATCTTGTACGAAAATTACCTCTTGTATCGAAATCTTCTATTCCAATCGAAATAAAATATACTTCAGAATACCTATGCTCTTGTAATTTTCAACCTTTTCCAATATTGCAGAAACATCCAAGAGAATCAACTACGAGAATGTATTCTACGTTTAACGATCATCTTTATTCTACGATTTAATTTGCGAAAAACAGGGACGAACGTGTCAACGTAACGAGATTATGCAATAAATTTAAAACCCTTCCTGTAACTCGCATAATCTTTGTGTAAGCACACTTTTTAGCCAAACCGACGCTTCTTTTTCTTTTTTTTTTTTTATGCCTTGCACTTGTTAACGGACGAACATTAATCACGTGCGCGAAGACTGGCTCGTTTACAGATTTTCTTCGTCTCCTTTCGTGCGGTTTGCTTCGGAGAGTCTCTACTTCCTCGAACTGAAATCACTTTACGCGACTGTAACTAACGCAAATAGAATGTGTAACGCTAGCTGGAAATGTACGTGAATCGCGCAGCCGTTGTTGAAGCAAACGTGAAAAACTTCCTTCAAATGAAATAGAACGTTGCAAGCTCCGCGTGTGGCAGTATTAAATTTGCTTGACGGAAGTTGCTCTACATTTAATAAAAGGAGTGTTAACCCCGGCCACGGTCTATAAAATTAAATTTATGTTTTCTGCAGTCTGATTTACACGGCGATGAATTCTGGCTGGATAATTCCATGTTAGCGCAGACATGGCAAACAGAATAAATTTGATAAACGTACGAAATTTCCAAAACGAAGGAGAAGAGATACAAAAGAACGTTTCTTTGCATTCCATATTTTACAGCGAATGCTTTGGCTCTCGGCGGACAAATTTCGTAACCTCGATAAATTCACGACACGATTAAACACGCGAACGAATAACGACTTTTGGTAAAAGTTTGTCTATCCCGCCACCTGATGCTAACAGGATTGTGTCCGCTAAATTTCGCGTGCAACATTCACACGGAACAAAGTATAGCGTCACGTGCTTATAAATTATATTTCGACGTTGGCAAAATTTAAATCGTGTTTATCGTGCCATCAGAACTAATTATACCTCCGCTCATCCAACTGTTTTATAAATTATCTACGCTTTGACAGAAACTGGGAACCTGTTCGGCCATCGACTACTATTTACGAGTTATTCAATGTGTGAAATAATTTTCGCCCAGTTATAACGTCCGCCGGTATTTTCCCGAAATCAAGAAAAACGACAAATATCGCGCGGCGATAATAAACTTTCGAAAATTACAAAGCGCGCGGCGATTCGTTGAAAAGCAGAGAGAAAGAGTTGTAAAAACAATTTGCCAGCTGTCGTTTCGTGCTGGCTTGTAAACAAGGGAACATCATTTGGCCGGATCAACGCTGTCTGTTCCAAAAAGCACCGGTCATTCAAAACAATCAAAAACGATCCATAGCCAGCCTGTGGCGACTCGCCTCTGTCCGGTCAGTCCCTGGAAGAAAATTTATGCACGCATACCGTGGACGCCGTGTTACGTCGCGTAATGGACGTTTTCGAAAAAGCGAATTGCACCGGGCGTCGATACGCCGCCCATTTAAATATGCAGATACGGCCAGCGATCAGGGAAAACGGCCACTTCTCCGCCGCGGCCAGAAAACTGACAAACGGGGGGTAGCCAGCTTTCGCACGCCGCGGCAACTTCATTATTTTGCCTGTCAACCGTCGGCTGATAAATCCCTGAAACGTGACGGCGGCGGCAGATATTGCGCGTTTCGCGGTCACGAGGACCGCGACATCCGCGCGCTCACCCTCCTCCTATCATTGAAAATAAAAATTTCACACCGGCTCGTTAAAGCTTATCGCGGCCGTGGCAATAATTCCTCGACACGAGCAAAACGCTGCGGCGCGATAATACGCCGCCATTTTTATGATAATCCGCAGCACGGGCTGCAACCCATCCCCGATAATTACCGAGTAATGGTTCTCTTTCAAGTTTTTGCGAGGCCAAGTTCCTTGGCGAAATAGCCCCGCAGTTGGGAAATTAAACTCGACGATCTCGCGCATTCCGCCTGCTTTCTGGATATCCTATTTCTTTTTCACCCGAGGGGTTTTATCACGCCCTATTGTTCAATCTACACGCTGATGGATCGTTCTCTTAGGAAACGCACGCGTAAGACGATAACTTATCTCTGTGACATTGCAGGCTAATCGCGTTAAAGGTTCATCGGCTTTAATGTTTCTCGTACGGTACGTTCGTTGTTTTCTCACGAGGTTTCAAGAGGTATATTCCAAGAAAAGAGACACGCGCGAGGAAGGAGAAAGCAAGGATTAACAGGAAACAAAATCCATCGAACGATGAAAGGGAAAGGCAGAAAGTCGAGCCTAACTTGGCATCTCGGCCACGTTTTACCATTTACGCGAGAAATCATATGCCAAAGTACACAACTCGAGGCATTATGGTATTACGAGGATCTTTCAACGAAGAAACACGAGCGAACCTGGAACAACGGTTGTTTAATTACGAGGAAACTTGTTTAGCCGATTAGTTTCACGATCAAACGGACAAAACGAAATTGTCAGCGAGAAGTTTTTGCAGAGGGTCTAAAGTGGCATCGTTTCGTGTATAATTTACGAGAGCGCGTAGTTGGACAACCAGCACAGCGTCCCGCGAGTAAACGCGCGGGTTTGCCTCGATTATTAACGCCGGTAATTCCGTTTTATCGACGATTGCCACTCTCGAGGCGAGACCCGGCATTCTACGTACTGCCACGAAAGGCCCCATGAGTAATCTGCGGATGCCGGCTAATACAGTGAAATATTAAGTGGGCTACCAGCCAGTAGTTTTTCTGGGCATAGTTAGTCCGTAGCTAATTAAGGTGGCAAAAGAGAGGCAACACCCTTCGTTAAATCTCGTTTTGCTGCTTTATCCACGTAATAGCGAAATCCTAGATGAAATATTCGAGAACGCGAGGAAGCACCAAAGACCTGTTAATATTCCTCCACTGCTAGTGACAGGCTCGTCATTAACTATTGTCGTCAAGTTAAAACGCCGTGTTTCTGATTTATTTTATTCTCGTCCCAGCTTTCCGTTCAAACTCTGCCGGTTTATTCTATAGGGGATATCGTAGGAGCAAATATATAGCACGACAAAAAGTTCATAGACGCTTTATTAAAAAGTTATAATTAAAACGCGATGGCCGATGTAAACGCTGCACGTGTAATTTCATTTCCAAGGGTCGATTATCGATACAAACTTGATATCGACGCAGTATCGAATTTATCGTAAACCGAAAAGTTCCTCGCGATGATCATTTCGTAACGCGTGATATTGGCTCGTTCAACGCGTTTCCAGTATGCTGTTCGTAATAATTCTGGCAATGTTCGAACGAAACTGTGCGGATCGCGAGAAAAAAAAAAGAGGAAAGCATAAAATCACAAAAATACTAGCGCATTAGGATTAAAAACTGTTATATTGGTACGGGAGCTGTTTTTCATAACAGGAGGATATAAATTCGGAGACCGAGATGGAGGTATAATGAAATTCCAACCAGGCCACGAAACGAGAAATTTTCGCAACTGCGTTTTCCTCGAAATTTAATTAAAATTTTTGTCTGCTCGGTTCCCTCGTGTGTTTTTCATTCCGCGCTCAAGATTTCCCTCGCTTTGTGAGGGAAATTATCAGGCTAATGGGAGGTTCTAGCGACGAAAGCGTTGCGAATGTTACCTACTTCGGATTACTATTCAAGAAACCTAACTTATCCTTGCGTTCCTCGAACAAGAGTAGGCAGAAACTCCAAGACATTCGCCTGTCGCCTTTTGGCGTTAAAGAAGGATCGCGCGAAGGCAATCAAATTTCTCGCGTGGCTTAAAATAATCCAATGCTCGTTTAACAGTGTGCACGTTGGGAAGCGTAAAACAGAATTAAAACTGTTCCGAGCCGACAGGTTTCGCGCGAAAATCTCGTCTCTCTCGACTTATGACGGGGATGCTCGTTGCAACTTAAGGAGCTGAGACGCGTAATGCCTGCCTCTATTCGTGATGCATGGCCTACGTGAACGCACTAAAACGAAACATTCTCTCTTCGCGCGAGATAATTAGGCAAAGCGTGAGCAAGCGAGCCTGTCGGTTGAAAAGAGAAACTCGCTCTGCCTTGAGAGTTCTGCGCCGAGAATACGGCTCTATTAAGAGAAGAAGAATCGCCACAACTAATAGCGTCTAACGCGTAATGTAGTTCGTGACTAAGTGGCGCGACGACGCTGAAAATGCGAATCGTTCCAAAAGATGTATTTATAATTTATAACGTGCAAAGATTTGCCAGCGTGCTTAACAGATGTTTGCGCTTCGACTTGAAAAAAAAGAAACCGACTTTCTCTGACCGTTCTAGTTACCACCATTAGAGACAATACGTTTTATCTTACCTGAGACTTTGAATATAAATTCGGATTTAAAAAAAAAAACCTATCGATTAGCAAAAATGCCCTCGAATCAGTTCAACAAGAATTTTGCGATCAAGTTTCGTAGCAACGATACCAATTTCCAAGTGTCGATTACATTTTTTCAATTTCATTTGAATTTATCCCTGAACAAGCGCTACAGGACAGGCGAAAATTTTCATTCAGTCGCGAATACGAAAATCCGGATAATCAGAAAATCCTGGAGTCGAATAGCGACAGGCAAGGTTCGCGTCGTCAGCGTCCATTCGCACAATTCGTATCCCATTTGTAGAATAGAGGCAGATAGTAGACACCTCTTCATTAGTTCAATTAATTCAATCTGTACGGAAATACTTTTCGCGGATACATACTTCGTAGCCCCGGAATCGCCCTCCACGATACCTGACCCTTCCATTAAGGGTATTGAATTTCGACTGTGCGTTTTGCCTCGTTCCCCCCTCCTCCCTCCCCCCCGTGGTCCGAATTCCAGTAGCGATCGGACTATCTGGACCATCCGATTCTAGCTAACCAGATCCGCTGAGACACGATTGTACGTACCAGCGTGCCAGAGGTGAACGTCACCGCGAGGGCTATTTTCCATTCGGTGTCGACTAGGAAATTCGATCGGCGGGGCTGAATTCGCTCCAACTGGGAGCATGTTTAATCAATTGTTACTAGCAGCACAATCGGTCTCTTTTCCTTCATCCGTGGAATTTCTCGATACTCGGGGTCCTTCCAATTCTACCTTCTGCAACCTTGTCTCTTTTTGCCCTCGACTCCTTTGTACATGCTTGGACCGTTTCCACTCTTAAGCGTATAAGAGCAACCTTCGTTTCCATTTATTTGTTTCAAGCGCAAAAAGAACAATTAGTCTAACTGTAGCAATATTCAGCAATACTCGGCTATTACGTTATTACGTTTTTCATCGTGCGTGATTCGATAAAAATAATATAAGACAGAGAACGCGGTGCATCCATTATTCCCTTAGCAGGCGAAGGAAACTTTTGGGACAACCTAATAGAACAATTACAAGTCTGGGATAGATCTATGGGAAAAGAAAAAGTAAGTTCCAGTAGCTACCGCGATGAAAGTCTTCGAAAGACTTTAAATACCAAGCGCTAAACTACGTGGAGTAAGTAACTCTCAGAAATATTGGAAATACTTTTTCGAAATGTCACGCGCGACAACATATGGGAAATATCAGAGTTGCTGACACGAAACTAACGTGTTGATAGAAAATCAAAGTGTCTAACTAGGATTCCTATTACCCTGGGCGTTTTCACTGCCAGGGTTACCCTCTTGTCCCGGAGAAGGGACTGAAAGCTTGTACACGCGTGAAACACGCAGGATCGCGGAAGAGACAGGTGAGTGGCGTGGCAGACTAAAGGCGAGATTTGAGGAAAGCGATTAGCCGACATCCTGTCAAATGCATGGATCGCGTGCCGGTTGTCGCCTTTGTAGCAATCGACGCCGATAGCGCGGGAAAATTAATTGAAAACCGATGTAGTTGCGGATACTTTGATTAATTTTCCACAGGTAAGTAGCAACTTGTGTTCCTCGAGGACGCGTAATTTGCATTCAATGCACTGATAATAAACGACTAAAGGCGAACGCGAGCGAGAAGTAACGCGACAAATATCAAATAATTTTTGAACGCCCAGAGTTCATATCTCTTATCGCTAACTTTGACTACTAGCTGTTGAAGCAGAATGTTCGTAGAAGCGGAGAATAAGAAGAGAAAAATTGCAGAAGAAGGATGAAATTTTGACCAACTTACTAAACGTTCTTTGGACATCGAGGAAATTAACCGTTTCGTCTATTTATTTGCATCTAATTATTATTAATATCCATTCTATTTATAATTTGAATTCCATAAGGGAAAAGGTATAAAAATTTCCGAGGTCTTACGGAGAAGTAAATACAAAGTTCAATTTCTGTAAGTTGGTTGCATCTTTGTCGTACCTAAAAATCGATCGGAAAAAAGATCGAATTACCATTGGAATATAAAAATTAATTCTGAAACTAAATATCGAATGGCCCTGGAATAATTTTGTATTAAATGACACAATGGCAATCGTGAAATAATCATTGTTCGATGACGAGTGGATTTGTAAAGTTACCGAGACACGAATACAGATTAATATGCTGTTGAACGTCCCCATCCTTACTTATTTACGTATAGGCTATTTGACAGGCTAATACATCAAACAGAAACTAATTATCTATTGACCAACGAATGTAATCGAGTTAACTCCGTTTAGTTATAATTTAGAGATTGAATTGCTATTCACTTCTGCTAATTTGCTACTACACTAGCTACTGCACCGCTATCTGGAAGTTTCCAACTACGAATAATTAATTGCACTAATTGACGTATTCTATCACTCCACAGTTTATAGTTAATATCTACTTTAATACATATATATAATAATATTCGACCTTGCGAGCTCGTTATCCTATTTTCATAACGAAATATCCCGTATTTTACCTGATATAATATTTTACAGAAAGACGTATTAAAGTATTGGAAATTTATTTAATAATAGCTTTCTTTACACTCAGATTATTCCGTTTTTACCGTCCGATTAATATGTTGCGAAAATTGTACATCAATTCGTCGAATTTAATTACTTTCGATAATCAATTATACATATAAGTAAATTAATAACGGATAACGATATATAGATGTTGCTGTGTAAATAGCGTCGGAATTAAAACAAATATCAAATTAATCTCTGTTCGTACGTAACATTTTTCGATTTCTATATCGCTCGCCGAGCAAAATAATTTTAATATTATCGTCCACTGCAAAAGTCACGTTAAACCGCTACTTTCATACCTAGCTACCTAAAATTTTATACACTTTAGATACTATTGGTAAACGATGTGTTCCGCTAAAGGATAAGGTAGACTCGACAATTTAAAAGATGATTTATGACCTTAGCCAAGCTTGCCGCGCGCTGACGGCAATTTTATCAGCATCGAGGACGCAACACCTGTTTCAAACTTTTATTTTTAGAAAAAGGAAAAAAAAATCTAGCGAGAAGCTTCGCAAACCCAATGTACAAGAATTAAAAGTGCCCTTAAGATTCGAGCTTAAAGAGCATCTATCGATCATCGGCATGTCGCAGCTCGAAACAAAGGCGAAACTCGTAATTTAAAGCAACTGTGTTAATTAATCACGCGCACGTGCCGTACGTCAAAAACGGCACGAGCATTCCGGCGCGTCCGGCGTTATAAACACGGTTCGGTTAATGTAAGTATCGTTAAACGAGGGGGGTAACTGACGGCATTTAGATGAGCGTCCGGGGGGTGGTTAATGGCCGCGCAGATCCGCGTGACGAAAACATACATACGCTGTGACTACGAAATATATAGGTATTGCCGAATCGCGACGAACCGATGCCAAACCAGTGAAATATTTTCACTGGAATAAACGTAATGCCGACAATTAAGCCGGGGCAACGGTGAAAACGATCACGGATCTGTGACGGTGTGTTTATTCGACGGCAGCAAATAAACGCCGGCCATGTTATTATGCCACGGCGATATTTCGGCATCTGTTCGATCGTAAAACGTTTTCGAGCCCGAAATCGCCAACCAGCGATGATTTATCGCGCACCGTGTCAGCAGTCTTTGAAGTCACGCATCGAGGGCTGTTTAGCCGCCGCAGATTGATTAATTGTAAATTGAGGCGTGCATTGAGGCGTGCATTGACGCGATCGTAAGGGGCAGCAGTTTTTCCCATGGATGGCCGGTTAATAGAGGGATCCAACAGCGTTTGCATCATTCGAGTTTAATTTAAAGGGAACGAATGGTCGCGAGGCTGCAGTGCGATCGGAGCGTGCACCTTCTGTACTATTTGAAAGGTGTAACTTTGTTTGTACGACGGTGCTTTATCCATACTTTGCCGAATGATTTCGGAAATCGATGTCTAAATCATCGTGCGAGTCGCAAAATTTATGTGGAATAAATTACAAGTATCATATGCTGCTTGGAATAACGAACTCGTAAAATCAACTAGGAGCAAAAGTTGATAACTGTCGGGGATCGGTGTATTTCGAGAAGAATCACCAAATCTTTACTATCTTTCAATGTACAAACAAAGGGACTAATAAATTATATGGATATATTAAACGAATTATCTTTAATCCGAACGTTCCCTGTTAAGAATATTGACAGCCCAACTATCTTCTTTTACGATAGATTAAAAAATTTATGCAACCCATCTCGATATAACGCCATAATCAGCAAGCATCGCATGGAGTCACGCGTGAGGTTGCATCTAAACCGCGACTTTCGCTTTTTATTCCCATTGCTTGAAAATTTCAACTCTTCACCCGATTGCGCAACGTGATTCTTCAAGCCATGTGCCCCACGTTTTGGGAGCTCCGTGGACGCGCACACTAGCAAAAAGATACATACGCGTACGTGCGCTCGAAGACAAGGATAATCGAATGAAAGCTACAAGACGAAAGAGACGCTCGACGAAGAATTGCTTGGCATCCGAATCGTGGATTATTCCGGAAACGTTCGAATCCTCCGGCAACCGGTTGTTGGTTAAAATAGGACATTACAATGCTATCTGTGTTACCGACCAACGTACGTGAAGGGAACATGCACGCAAGTGTGGTCCATCGATAGAAAAACAAGGGTTAAAATTCACGGTAAAATGCCGGACTCGTTGGCGAATCTGCTGGTTTCGAGGCGCTCGAGTTTAAATATTTATTAGGATTTTTAGAAGCTAGTCAGGATATACAGCTTACTTTGCATCGCCTTATATTTTGTTCAATCCCTGTTCTTTACTTTTTCTTGATTGTAATTCTACTAACAACGATATTTGTTAGTTCGCTTCGTAGCTATCAATAAACAAATAAAAAGGAAAATATATAGGAAACAAGTAAAAACGAAAGAAGATGCGGCGAGATTTGTGATAAGAAAATGTACGTAGATATGGAAATTTTGGATAGTCTTAGACATTCTTCGGAATAGGTTCACGGAGCATTAAAGTATTCTAGAAGAAAGAAAATTGGATACGAATTGGAAATTGTCGCGACGATTGAGACTATTACACTGTTATCATAAATATGTAGATAAAATACAATAGCAGTGAACCAAGGAAATTTTTGATGGTACGTTCAAACACGTCTTACCGATAAGGAAGCTTATTGATTTACAGTGCGAACATGGAACTTTGTGATATTTCCATAAAAGGCTAATTTCTTAATGATCAAACAAATTTCCTAAATAAATGAAACATAACTATAAGAAAAATGAATAATTATGCTAATTATTCCTTTTTGAAAAATGGTAGAACTTGAATGAAATGTTTAAACGCAACGAAGGAAGATATGCGTCATGTAGAAAGTATCATTACCAATTGTAGGTTAGAAGAATCTTACCTACTCATACCTCACAAGAATAATTTTCAATTCCTTGAATATCTATAGAAGATTTTTAGTACATATAATATGTAGTAGACACATCTATCGTTCAATACATTTTTTACACAACAGATTCCAATGCTAACCATATGATTTTAGTATCATTTCTAACATTATCGATTTACGATAAAAAAACAAAGTTCTTCCCTAACCAAGTTCCATCTAGATGGCGCCTGTCCCCTCAGACAAAAATTAATTCATTTTTAAATAAATTATCTTATCGTAGTGATTTTTTGCAAAACTTCAAACTTCGATCATTGTACAAAAAAAAAAAAAAGAAAAAACAAACAACGAAGAACAAACAGAGCTTAAAGAAAAGGACTAACAGTGAGAACTAAATTTAATGCATCCCACAAAGAATTACATTAATCACTAATATATCTTTCCTAAATACTAATACCTGTACATATTTAAGCACTACCAATTTGAGCTTAAAAAATTCCGTCCACATGTGTAAATGTAATTTAACCTACCTATTAACGGCTTAATGATTTCCAAAACCTACTATAAATTCTAAATTCGTAATCACAACAAAGTAATAGGATATTGTATAGAATGTTATACAAAATTTGAATACTCTTTCACTCATCTCACTACGCTTTCTGAAATACATACATAATTGGACTGAATTAATTACGCGTGTCCTTTCTTGCCTTTCCTTTATTTGCCTTTCTACTCCTTCCTTTCTTACTTCCTCTACCCTTTCCTTCCCCTTCCTTTCCAACCTTTCATCTTCTTACCCTTCTCTTCGACATTCTAATGGCATAGAATCTCCTTTATGCACCTCTTTTATCTATCTCAAACGATCTGAGAGAAAGCAACTTGCTTCCACAATCCTAGTGGAAGAATATCTAGTATCCGCAACTCTACTTTAGAAATCACAATCATTCATAAATGCGACACTAGCTAAGAACATAATTTTAAAAAACACGATAGAATATCGCAACATTAGTTTTCAATATGAATCCGAAAGAAATTCCTGTAGAAACAAAAAATTAACGTCAAGTGTTTTAATACGGAAAATTACAATACTATAAAATGAATCGAAAGCTAATGTTTTTGTAACATCACTATTGAAATTTGCCGAGCTTCTTCGGATTTATAGCTTTTCCTTTCCTTCAAGCGTAATGCCTGCTAAAATATAAAAATACGCTCGAGTACGTTCGTTTCGAAATCTATCTGGCGTTCACAATTGTGCAATATATATATATATATATATATATATATATATATATTCGTTAACGCTGACAAAGGAATATGTCTCATAGCAGTATTTTCAGTAATAAAGGTGGTAATAAGGGGTGCTAATAAGGGGCGCTGAAAAGGAAACAATGCAGTAGTCAGAAGGACTACTAATATTCGATCGTCTTCTACTATATATAAACCCGACCAACAAACCGTGAGTGGAAAGGAATATTCTTGTTTCGCAACGCTAATTTACTACTAATATTTATGAAACAGAAAATTCTCAAAATCAAACGCGAGGAGTGCTTCGTGGTATCTGCAATATCAATTAATCTACCATTAAAAAAAGAAAAAAAAAGAAAAAGAAAGTCTAAAAATTCCCGAAATTTTATACGCAACGCTAATGAATACAAATCTACGCACTCGTCTTTAAAAAATACGCAACACTAATAGCGAGTGATGGAAGTGCAAACATTTAGGAGGTTGCGGATGGGCGATCACGCTTACACAGCTCTTGTAGCTGTATCGTGTGATCCAGGAACAGTGTCCGACAAATGCAGTCGGAGGGTTAAGGCATTTTGTAAACGCAACTCTACTTAGCAAAACGCGATCATTCATTGACGCAACACTAAAAGGAAAAATAATTAGAACTCACGAAGGAATTGTATCGCAACGCTAACTCTTGCAGTGAATTCAATGAAAATTACTACTATTTACTATATGAAAAAGCTACTTTAAATATTCTGATATTGTAACTTGCAATACTATAAAATTAATTAAAAACTAACATTTTTATAATTTAATTTTAAACAATATAAAGCAGGATAAATTTTATGTATAATTCACAAACAAGTTCTAAAAATTCATAATAAAAATTGCAAAAGACAATCGCGACATCGTAATTCGCAACTCTAAAGCAAACGCGATTGTCATTATATCGCAACTCTAACTCGAACCGTGATCATTCTCTCGCAACACTAATAAAATGCCGCGATATTATTTCGCGACTCTAATTCAACCCGTAATTAATCTCTCGCGACACTAATAAAAAAACCGCGAATTGGCCAATGTAGTGGAGAGTCGACATATCCCAGTGCAACCATTTAGGAGGTTGCCGATGAACGATCACGCTTACACAGCTCTTGTAGCTGTATCCTGTGATCCAGGAACAGTGTCCGACAAATACAGCCGGAGGAATAGGGCATTTTGTAAACGCGACTCTACTTAGCAAAACGCGATCATTCATTGACGCAACACTAAAAGGAAAAATAATTAGAACTCGCGAAGGAATTGTATCGCAACGCTAATTCTTGCAGTGAATTCAATGAAAATTACTACTATTTACTATATGAAAAAGCTACTTTAAACATTCTGATATTGTAACTTGCAATACTGTAAAATTAATTAAAAATTAACATTGTTATTATCTTAATTTTCTAATTCTCAAACAAGTTCTAAAAATTCATAATAAAAATTGCAAAAGACAATCGCGATATGGTAATTCGCAACTCTAAAGCAAACGCGATTAACATTTTAGCGCAACTCTAACTCAAACCGGGATCATTCTTTCGCGACACTAAACAAAAGCCGCGATGTTATTTCGCCACTCTAATTCAACCCGTAATTAATCTCTCGCGACACTAATAAGAAAAACCGCGATTTGCCCAATGAGACGATGGACCGATGTATACATCGGCCAGAAAAAAAACTACTACTACTACAAATACTAAAAGCGAGCATAGTGACAAAGTAGCAACGAGAATGACTTTCCATGCTCTGGATGACCCAGAGGATAGAGAGCCATTGGTAGTTGCCCTCTTGAACGGCAGTTTGCCGGGCCTCTTCGGCTCATAGCCTCTTCTTTCTTCGGGCGCGATGCCCGCTGAAACTTAAATCTAA